>SMMQ01003210.1:1661-11856 GCA_008271595.1 [Pythium] brassicae (nom. inval.) | reverse complement strand
GGGGGGGGACTTGTGAGGCGGGAGCAAAACGAGGAAGACGCACCGCATCCGTGGCGTTCTTGCGGCCCTGGATCGTAGGGCCGCGGCCCATACGCCGCACGCTCTGCAGCCATACGGTGCCGCCGGCCGAGAGGCGCGAGGCCGCGGGGGCCGCGCGCAGCAGGAGCAGCGAGCGCGTCGTCGCCATCGATGAAATCAAATCCCAAGTGCCGATTTCGCACTTTATCGGAATGAATCGAGTGAACCACAAAAGTGGAAGTGTACTGTTTGGGAGAGTTGAAGAGAGAGTAGTGGAGGAGGCGGTCGAGAGCTTGGCGGTGAGTGCGCTTGCAAACGAGATCTCGCGCTCTCACAACCCCCTCAGACCCATCCTACAGGTGTAGATCTGCCTCGCCACTCGTGCTTGATACACAGTCAAAGCCCAGACCTTCGCGGTGATGATGTGACCTTGAGGCCGGTCGGGAAGCCCGTGGTTCGCGACGCGCCAAGCAGGCAGGCTGTCGTCACCCCTCGTCGCCCATGCAGCTGTTACAGGCTCTTGCAGGGTTGACATCCTGTCCGACCACGTTGAAGCATTCATTGTGCTCGATCGGATGCACCTTTGCAGCCATCGCCACCATCGCCAAGTCCGTTACCGCGAGTCTTCGTTGCTCCATGTTCGGATCAGCTGCCTTTAACCTCATGCTAACGTCGAGTGTCAGAATCCTGCACCAGTCGCGACCTCCAGGCTTGATCCTTAAGCGCACTTGGGCGTCACGCACTCAGTGAGCTCGCCCCAGCGTGCGCGGATAATGACCCGACAGTGTTGTGCCAAAGTTCAACTTGGTCGATTGTCTACAGCTTTTCAAAAAAGTTAAAAATGTTCCATTCCGAGTTTATAACTCGTGGCCAATCGCGCCACACGCTTGCCACCAGCCCTCCCCAGTCCTCGCGCGCGTGCTCGCCGAGAGCACAGGACCCGAGCGCCGCCATGGCCGACATCTCCGCCAGCAGCACCCGCGCGGCCGCCGCGTCGACCGCCGACCGCCTCAAGTTCCAGGAGCTGCAGGCGACCGCCGCCGCCCCGCAGTCGTCCCACTACGTCGATGCCCACGGCAATAGTATCGAGGGGGCCGCGGATGGCAGCGACGGGAGCAGCAAAGCGGCGCCTGGCGAGGGCGGCGGCGGCGGCGACGCCGCGGGCGAGGATCTCGTGCGGTGGCTCGAGAGCTGCGGCGCGGACTCGAAGAAGCTGCGGCTGCAGCAGTACGCGCCGGAGGTGCGCGGCGTGCACAGCGAGAAGGTGCTCGTACCCGGCGAGCGGATCCTCGCGATCCCCAAGCAGTGCCTCATCACGGTCGAGATGGGCAAGCGCACGGAGATCGGCCAGAAGCTGCTCGCGCACAACCTTGAGTTTGTGGCGCCCAAGCACATCTTCCTCATGATGTTCCTGCTCACCGACATGGAGGACGTACGTGTGCGTGTGTGAGAGTGTGTGAGTGTGTGATTGCGTGGGGGCGGGCGAGCGCAGCTGACCGGTAGACGAATGCACGCGCAGATCGCGAACTCGTTCTTCAAGAACTACTACAGCACACTGCCGTCGACGCTCCAGAACATGCCGATCTTCTGGTCGGAGGAGGAGCTGAGCTGGCTCAAGGGCTCGTACATCGTCCAGCAAATCCAGGAGCGCAAGGCGGTGATCCGAAAGGACTACGACGCGATCTGCCGCGTGGATCCGTCGTTCGCACGCTTCTCGCTCGCGCGCTTCAGCTGGGCGCGCATGATCGTGTGCAGCCGCAACTTTGGGCTCACGATCGACGGCGTCAAGACCGCGGCGCTCGTGCCGTTCGCCGACATGCTCAACCACTACCGCCCGCGCGAGACGAGCTGGACGTTCGACCGGGGCCTCGACGCGTTCACGATCACGTCGCTCGGCACGATCGGCGCCGGCGCGCAGGTCTACGACTCGTACGGGAAGAAGTGCAACCACCGGTTCCTGCTCAACTACGGCTTCGCGGTCGAGGACAACACGGAGGAGGACGGGCGCAACCCGAACGAGGTGATGGTGGACCTCCAGCTCTCCCCGTCGGATGGCCAGCTCCTCTACGATAAGCGCGCGATCCTGCACGAGTGCGGGATCTACACGATGGACGCGCGGCTGAGCCGCTCGCACTCGGACCCGAACACGCGCGAGGGCTTCAGCTTCGCGCGGTTCATCGTGGCGACCGAGGACGAGTTCATGGCCATCAAGATGAAGAGCCCGCTCCTGCTGCCACCCATCTCATTCGCGAACGAGATCCGCGCGCTGCAATACCTGCGCGCGCTCATGACGACGCAGCTCGGGCTGTACGAGACAACGATCGAGGAGGACAACGCCGTGCTCGCGTCCAAGGCGTTCCCTCTCTTCTCGAACCGCATCCAGGCGCTGTTCTTCATCCGCGGCGAGAAGGAGGTGTGCCGGTACTATCAGGAGCTCGCCGACAAGGTCACCCCGCTCTTCGGGCTGCCACTGCAGGACTGCAAGGACGAGCTGCAGCACAACTTTGATGGCGACGACGACATCTGTCGCTACGCGCAGGACGTCATCGCGTACCTGCTCACGCAAGTGTACGGCGATGACAGCTGATGCGAGCGCGAGGTCGGCTGGTGCGCGAACTCAGTATGTGAGAGAGACACACACACGCACAACGTGCGTAAGGAACAACTAGGAGCAGCGAGCAGGGATGGAGCGCAAGGTTATATAGAAACCAAAGGCGACGGAGAAAACGAGTGAGGGGAGTGAGAGCGGCCGGCGAGGGGGAGGAGAGAGGAGGAGATCGACATGCTGATGGATGTGAAAGTCTTTACTGAACAGAGCTCGTTGCCTCGAGCTCATGGTGGGTCGCGTCTGTTGTTCGTCTTCAGCGGCTCGCAGGCGTGTGGTCTCCGAAGCCAATGAACCGAGCCAATCAAGGGTGGTTGAACGATCTGTGCTGTAAGATTCATTCATTAATTCACTGCAGGCAGCTCTGTCGTGTCCAGCGTCGAGATCTCTCCTCGCTCTTACTCGGCGTCGCTCGAGAGCGTGAACTCGACGTCGCTCTGCACCGAGACGACAAATTTTCCGAGTTTGTTCGGATCGTACGTCGCAGGCATGATCACGTACGGCTCGTTGAACGCCGAGGGTAGCACGAGCTCAGGCGGTGACTGCACCGAGTGCAGCGGCACGAAGTCCGTCTCGGTCCACGGCCGGCCGTTCAGGATGATGTTCGTCGAACCGTCGCGAGCCATCTTCTGGCCGTGAAAGAGGTAGAAGCCCATCATGGTGCCAACCGCGTCGCGCTTGCATTTGGCCTTCCACTCGAGCTCAGACCGAGTGAGCGTGATCTTCACTTTTGCCGGCCGCACACCCTTGATATGCAGATACAGCTTTGGGTTCTTCTTCCAGTCGCTGTGAAGGTGACAGCCGACCGCGCTGCTTTCCGTCCACTCGCCAGGCAGGCTCTGCGTGGAGAACTTGGGCAGCTCGTCCATCACGAGCGGAAAGTCACAGTCGACCTGAAGTTCGAACGTCCCCTCGGCTCCAGCCTCGCCCAGCGACGGCACCAGCATTAGCCCGCCGTGCTCCTCCATGAGCCACTCCTTCGGCACCTTTCGCAGATACATACAGCAGAGCGCCGGACTCGAGTAGTCCGAGATGCGACACCACTCGTCGGGTTTCACCACTAGCTTCGGAGGTGGAAACAGCACCGGTGGCGTGTGGCGCGAGATGCTTTGCTTCGCCTCTGCTTGTAAATTCTCTTCGTCTTGGTCAAGATCCTCGTCATAGCCCTTTGCTTCGCTCTGCCACTTCGCTCCGCCGCCTCCGGTGGTCGACTTCGCGTTCCGCTTTTCGATCACCTCGCCAAGGAAGTTCGTCTTTGGCGCTTTCGAGTGCGCGCGCAAAACACCAGCGCTGCTACTGCTGCTTGCACTGCTTGCACCCCCGCCTACGCCACTGTCGTCGAGCACTGACATCGGGTTCGTTGCCCGGACGGCAGTGACTCCGACGAGGTTGAACTTCTCCTTCGATGCTTCGCGTTGACGCGCCTTCGCTGCGTTCGAAGCCTTGTGGGACGTCTTGCGCACCACGATCTTCATCGTGACGCTGGCTTTTGATGCCATCATCACCGCGTGCCGCTGCTTCGTTAGCTTCTTGAACCGGACCCAGAACTGCGGATTTTGACACCACGCTGAGTTCTCCTCCCCTCCGTAAAGCTGGAGACAGAGCGGGCCGCCGGCGTTCGTCGGATCTCCACTCTCCTCTTCGTCGTTACGCCACTTTCCTTGCCCGACGCACGTGAACACCGGCGACAGTCGCTCCACTTTCACTGGTTTCGGTGAGAATACGCGCAGGAAGAACTCCATGTCCACTTTTGCGTTGTCCGTGTACGGGACAACAAAGTACGCGACGTCGGGCTCGAGCACCAGCTTGTCTTGGATAAGTTCGCGCTCCGGAAGCTGCTTCGGCTGCTGAGTCGCGACGCCGCCTGGCGTGTTTGGAGTTGCCGTCCCGGCCGCTCCGCTCAGAATGTCGTTCGTCTCATACGAGTGGGCCTCGGCGACGACGTGGCTGCGAATGAACTCCCACACGATGGTCGACCGTGACGCCTTCTGTTTCATCACGACGAAGTTGATCGCGTAGTTGTCGCCGCCATACATGCGAAAATCGCGCTGCGCGAGTGAGATCAGGACGCCTGATGTCCGCACCTGCACGGTCAGCTTGAACTGAGGGTTTCGATGCCAGTTCGCCTCGGCGTCCTGCAAGACGCTCCATTTGGTCTTCCCGATCGGTTTCTCGATGCTGCTGGTCGCTGTAACTTGTGCTTGCTCTGCGTCAGCACCCGCAGCAGCAATACTACGGAGCGGTCCGCCAGCAGACTTTGAAGCAGCTCCGGCGGCAGAGTGACCCAGCCACTCGTCCTGCACACAGTACTGGAACACGTCGTCAAAGACGTGCACGATGAAGAGCTCGTTGAACGTGTCGAGGAAGTCCTCCCAGATCATCCAGAAGCATCCGTCGTTGCCGCTCCTCGAGAACTCGCACGCTGGGTCGCTGCGCAGCGAGTTCTCCACCTGCATATGCTCTTCCCACTTGCTGTCGTCGTTCGACCACTCGCCCTTCCACATACCCCGTCCCCACACGTTCTTGAGCTTCACGAAGCGGAGCGCGGTGGTAGAAGATCCTGAAACACCGCCATTGGCGCTACCAGCTGTGGCACCACCACCACTACCGCTGCTGGCAGATCCTACACCAACCTCCTTGATGTGCTCGACGATGTACTGGCGGTTCTTGATGATGCCGGTCGCAGTCATGTCGTACGCGTTGAAGGAGAGCTGTTTGAGCTGCGCCGTCAGAACGCACTTCTTGCGCTTGTAACGCACCATCTTCTTCCACAGTGCCGCGCTGTTGGCGATGTCGTCACCACTCTTGATACGCTCTTCCTGAAGGTCGATGCGGTGCGCGCTGCCACCGGTGCAGTCCAGAAACGCCTCGAGGATCTTCCCGCTCGTGGCGCCGCCGTTCGACTCAGCGAGCACCTGGTAGCTCCCGTGCAGCTTCGCATACGCCTTTTCGAGGAACGGGATAAAGACTTCGTTCTTGTTGAGACTGCTGCCATAGAGCACATGCCCAGGTGTCGAGCTCCCTTTCGTCGGATACAAGTCGTCGTCTTGGAGCTCGAGTAAGTACGGCACGCGCGTGTCGGTGGTGACCGTCACCCACCCACCATTCTTGTAGAAGCGGCAGCTGTACACGCCAAAGTCCTTAAACGCGTGCACCGAGTCGGACACGAACAAGTTCTCGATGAGGTTGTCCGGGTGCAGCGCAATCGCAGCGAAGACTCCGAGCAGCCACGCGTCGTTGAGCGAGCCTTCACGCAAGAGACCGCAGCCAGACGTGCTCTTGAAGTAGTCCGGGTCGTCCGTGTACTCTGTCGGGCGGTACCAGAACACCCCGCCGACGCCGTTGCCGCTCCTGCTCGGTTTGTGGTCAAGCCCGCCATTGTCGGTGCTGCTGTCTCTGCCCTCCCCTTCGTCGCTACCATCCGCAGCAGCAGGAGATACGCTCCCCATGGCCGCCAGCGCGTAGTCGGGCAGCTTGGTGGGGTCCAAGTAGAGCGTCGTGAGCTGCGAGGGTGAAAAGTCCGGGTCTTCGTAGAGTGCGGTGTGCAGCGCGGTGTCGTTACTGCGCAGGAGCCGTTGCTGGTCGGCGAGCAGGCGGATGATCTCTGCCTCTGCCGACGTCGCGGGGTCCGCGTGTTTGGCGCTGTGCCGCACACTCTCGGGCGCCGCGTGTTCCAGCATCATAGAGGGCTTCCTGCTCCGCTCCGAGAGCGCGTACTTACGTGTTTGCCCCCACGCGCTCCACTTCCTGCCCCGCCTGGCTCCTCTTGTGCGTGTGTGTGCGCGCGCGCGGATTCGAAAGTGAGTGCGCGAAGCGACGCGAGTTGAAGGGAAACGGCCACGATTGGCCTGCTCTCGTAATTTATGTAAACATATTTACAAAATGATTACAATAATCACAAAAGTAGCCGCAATAGATCTCTCGCACTTCGACGACGCACTCTTTGACTTCGACGATGGCGACGCCACGCAGCCTCGGGCGCCTCCACTACTTCAACCAGCGCGGGCGCGCGGAGATCGTGCGGCTCGTATGCGCGTACGGCCGCGTGCCGCTGGAGGAGGTCGAGGAGCCGCTTGGCAGAGAGTTCCTCGCGCGCAAGCCCGCGTTTCCGTGCGGCCAGCTGCCCATGATGGAGATCCAGGGCAAGTTGTATTCCCAGAGCGTGGCGCTCGCGCGGTACGCGGCGCGGCAGGTCGGGCTCTACCCGCGCGGCGACGACCTCGCGGCGCTCAAGGTGGACATGGTGATGGACGCGTGCGCGGACATCCACGTGCCCGTGCTGCGTGCCACGTTCATCGAGCGCGACCCAGAGAGCAGAGCGAAGCTGGCCAAGGCCCTCGTCAAGCACACGCTGCCGGGGATCCTGCGCGGGCTGCACGAGCGCGTCGGGGGCGACTCGGGCGAGGACGGACCGTTCGTGCTCGGGCAGACACTCTCGGTCGCCGACATCGTGCTCTTCGATGTGCTCACGAACAGGCTCGAGCCGAACCGGGAGGCGCTCCCGATCGACTATGCGAGCGACTTCCCGAAGCTCGTGGAGCTCGCGCGGCACGTGAGCCTCGTGCCGCCGATCGCCGACTACCTGCGCGTCCGCAACACGCAGAAGACCACGTTCTAAGCCAGACCCAGCGAGCGAGCGAGCCTGAGAGAAGAAGGTTACCAGCTCGACACCGGCGGGGACAACAGCTCACAGTGCGACCGACCCTGCAACAGCAAAGCAAACAAGCGAACGCACGGACGTATGTGCACGACGACTACTGTAGTTCCTGTGTTATGTGGTGGCAGGTGACTGGCTGCGCAGTGTTTCCTATCCGTCTCTTCTCCTTCTTGCCCCCTCGAGGTCGGCTCCGGCCGCCGCTCCCCAAGGCGTTCGCGTCCAGTTCGGTCGCGTCGTGTCTAGTTGGGCGAGTCGATACCCGCGCGCACGCCGCCGCGCACAAGCAGGTCCGCGATGGCGCTGCGCGACGGCAGGTCCGACGCGCGCACGTCCTTCACGAGCTGCTCGACCGTCTTCTCCTGCTTCAGGTACTGAATCGCGACGTTCGCGAGGTTCGAGTCCGGCAGCGCCTCGGTGAACTGGAGCCCCTCGCGGTACACGATCTTGCTCGCGAGGCTGGCTGCGACGATGCACTTGATGTACGAGAGCGGGACGTTTTGGTGCACGCGGTCGAGCGCCACCTCCTTGAGCTTGGGCGGCAGGTGGTCCTCGATGAGCGTGTACAGCACCTGCTTGTCCTCGTCGGCGACGTCGTCGAACTTGTCGAGGATCGCGTCGTGCACGCGGATGATCGCGCGGCTGATGCGCTCGCTCGACGGCGGCAGCGCCGCGTTCGGGTTCTTCTTGTACTCGCGGAAGAGCAGCTGCGCCTCGACGCGCGCGAGGTGGCGCAGCTTCGTCACGACGTCCTCGACGAGCTCCTTCTTGACGCTCAGGAACTCGTCCGTCTCGAGCAGCATGCTCGCGATGATCTCGTACGAGCTGCACACGACGCCGCACTTGTTCGCCGAGCTGTCCTTGACGATCACGACGCCGGCCTCGTCGAAGAGCAGCTGGCGCGCCTCCGGCGTGATGAACAGGTTCGCGCCCTCGACGATGAGTTTGGACGACGGCGCGCCGCTCGCGTCGAGGTAGTCGCGCCAGTTGTTCTCGTTGATCGTGTTCGGGCGGCCGCCCGCCGGGATGAACAGGTCGCTCTTCACGCGGTTGTGCATCGAGTTGCGCGCGCGCACGCCCGCCTGCGTGCTCACGTCGTGGAAGACGCCGTTCAGGCCGACCTTGTCGCGCGCAAAGTCCGAGAGCGGGAGCGACTCGTCCACGAGCCGGAGCAGCTCGCCCATGTCGAGCCCGTCCGGGTTCTCGACCACGCCCGTGCCGTCGCAGATGCCGACCACGCGCACGTTCGCGCCGTACTCGCGGTGCAGGATCTTGATCACGTTGCCAGCGACGTCGCCATCCGTGCCACCCGTGATCTTGATCGTGAACGGCTGGGTCTTGGGGTCGATGTTTTGCGAGCGCAACGCGACGTCCGCGAACACGGCGACGCCCTCGCTCGTGACGCCGTACACCTTGTGGTTGATGCCGGCGTCCGGCTTGGAGCTGATGAACGCGCGCGGAATCGGGTAGCCGCGGTACGCTGCGCGCTTGGTCATCCAGACAATGTCCGACGGGATGATGTTCTCGTCCGGGCCGAGGTAGATGAGCTCGTCCTTGCCGTAGTAGTCGACGACGTTCTGCTTCACCTCCTCGTCCGTCGTGTTCAGGTCCAGCAGCGCGTCCGAGAACGCCTTGACGCTCTTGCGGATGATAAAGTCGCGCGGCGCAACGTCGCCGACCGGCCCGACGATCGGGTCGCAGAGCACGACCGCCTTCGAGCCGCCCTCCGGGATGTCCTTGTTCTTGAGCTGCTGCGCGAACGCGAGGTTGTACGCCTCGTTGAACTGGCGCGCGCTTTCGAGCCCGTGCGCGTCGCGCGTGTTCGGGTACACCATGCGCAGGCCGCCGCGCGCAATGTCGCGGAAGCGCACGTGGAAGCCCTTGAAGCGCCGGCCGTACACAAAGAAGACGCCGTACGGCGTCTCCGTGCCCACCGTGCCGTGGCCGATGATCGCCGGGTCCATGCGCAGCGCGAGCGCGTACCGGTTGCGCACAAACTTGTTCGTGCGCAGCGTGCCGGCGACCGCGTCCGCCATCGTGTTGAGCAGCAGGATCGCGTCCTCGGTCTCGACGTTGCGGCGGATGTCGACCTTGAGCGCCGCGACCTTGTCCTCGAGCTGCGCCGGCGTGAGCTTGGTCAGCGTCGGGTCGAACTTCTCCATGAACAGGTCCGCGACGCGGGACGCGTACGGCAGGTGCGCCGGGTGCTCGAGCACCTCGATGATCCGGTTGAGCGAGAACGCGAACGCGTCCTGCTTGGCGAGCACGCCGTGCAGCATGTTGCCGTACGCGTAGATGACCTCGGCGCGCGAGAGCCCGAGGTCCGGGTGCTTCATTGTGAGCTGCAGCGGCTTGTCGTCGACCCACTTGAGGTACTTGAGGTTGCCCGCGATCTTGTTCCACTCAAAGGCTTTGTCGGCCGCCTGCTGCGACGGCTGCACGAGGATGCGAATCATCGAGATCGTGCCGTTGCCGTCCTGGTGGTCGTCCACGACGTCCAGGTGCGCGCGCACGACGTTGAGCTCGCAGAGCCCGAGGTACGTGGCCGCCTTCTGGATCATCGTCTTCGCGAGCACGTTCGCGGCCGCGAGCGTGAGCATTGTCTGCGGCACAGCGCCGCCGCTAAGCTTGTTCTCGTCTGAGCGCTTCTCCCAGCCGTGCTCGACGTCCACCGCCACGCCCTCGGTGCCCTTCACGCGGTGGAAGAGCGAGATCTGCGTCGCGATCCGCCGCGGGTTGCTGAACTTGACGTACATGGCGTTGCAGCGCAGCAGGAACGCGTCCACCGCCGCGGGCTCAAAGTACGGTGCCGGCGCCGGGTATCCGTCCTTGCCGGCGTACTTGCCGCGCTGGAGGTCGGCGATGAAGCTCTGGATCGCGTCGCGCGCCTGCTTCTCCTCCTCTGTCTGGCCCTTGAA
>SMMQ01003209.1:69414-85517 GCA_008271595.1 [Pythium] brassicae (nom. inval.) | reverse complement strand
GTGGGGGGGGGGGAGGGATAGGGTCCGGTAGTTCTGGCTTTGTCGTGGCAAATTGAGAACTTCCACCCATGCGACACTACTGTCCTTGACGCTCTCTCGTCATTCGGACTCTGCCGCCATACCACTCTGGCATCGTCTCCACCATCCTAGCTACTTTGCCGTACTTGTTTCTCTGCCATGGTGCATTTCCACGCCCACCCAAGTCTCTCTCGGCTGGTACAGGTATGGGGAGGGGAGAGGCCTTGGCGATGGTCCCGGAAGGCGTACAGACACATGCTGTGGCGCCAGCGCATTACTGCTGGAGAAACGGCGCGTGACGAGGCCGCATCGACGCCTACGGTTGCGTGGCGCCTCAGCGGGCCGATCGAAGACGGGATGGCCGTCCGCACGTGGTCGGAGTTGTTCCGGCTGCGCGGATTCAACTAGTACGAGGGGCTGCTCCTCTCTCGAGTCAAGGCCGGCAAGGTATCACGGTGGAACGCACGGGACGACACCGGCGGATGCCCACACAACGGATGCGACTACAAGACCAACGTATCCCTTCTCCACATCTTCTGGGAGTGTCTCCCGACTTGGAGGATATGGAAGGACCTGCGGCGGCGATGGGTCCGCACCGGAATGGCGGAGGCGGCCATCACGCCGTCGTCGAGCTTCGGGCACCTGATCCCGACGGAGCCGATCCGCATTTGGGGAATAATGACCCAAGGTAGGGCGGCGCTAGCGCAGGACGACGACACGCAGGAGCAGATGCACGACGCTGCAGCCGCGGCTGGGAGCTACACCCGTGGAGCGGTGGTGGCGTGCATTTGGCGGTACCGACTGGCGGCCATGTCGGGAAACGCGGCCGGCCAGGAGGCGTTTCTACACAGCAGCCTCGCACGGCTGCGAACCGGGCTTGGCCTTCTCGCCCGGCAACTCGCGGCGGCCAAGCTCGGGAAGGTCGGTCATCAACACGCTAGGGTCGTCGGGGCCCTTGCGGCAGTGCTTTTCGACGAAGATGCACCGCATCCCGGACCGCGGGAGCCCGTGGACAGGGGTCTGCACGTGCTCTTCTTCGACCGGGGATCGCGGGGTAACCTCGGGTCTGGCGGGGCGGGCTCGGCTATCGTGCGCGTCAGCACCCATTTGCGCCAGGCCCACGTAGTGTGAGTCGCGAGCATGTTGTACAGGAGCAAAACTACGATGAATAACCAGGTGGAGTACCTGGGGCTCCTTCACCGGCCCCGACACGCCGACGCGCAGCAGCTGTTCCCGCTCGAAGTGGAAGGGGACAGCCTCATGATCATACGACTACCGCGCGAGCACCGAGCGCCCAAACAACGGCGACTGGAGGCACTCTTCCGGCAGATCTGGCGCATCGCGGACACAGCCCACATTATCGGGTGGCGTCACCACTATCGGGCGGTCAACAAGATGGCTGACAGAGCAGCGAACTGGGCAATGGATAGAGCCACGTACCGTGCAGTTCGCGCTGCCATCGGCACGACCAGGAGCGCGAGAAATCCTCGACCTCTTGGACGGTGACGTCAGACAATTGTTTGACGGCTGTCAGGCGGACGAGCTCGCCAACCAGCTCCACTACAGTTGCACCCCTCTCTGGGGGACTAGTCATACATGTTGACGGCATGCCGATCCCCCTTGAGGGTGGGGAGGCTGCCGGACGGGTATAACCGCTCGCTTGCGTAGCAAAATACACCTCACTTTCCATTCCTGATTTCGGCAGGCGCGCACTGGCACTGGCGAACTGCATCGTGTATAGCTTTGCAAGTGGCGCCGTGCACGTTATGAGCACGGGCTTGACGTCGAGCGCGACGGCGGTGAGCGGCGACGACTCGCTGGTGTCTGGCGCTGCGTCTGGTGACTCAAGAGAGGCGCTCAAACGAGTCGATCATGGTCTGAGGAACAGGGTGGGTCTAGCACGGGTGGAGGCATATCGCTGTTGTCTGATAGTGACGAGCAGCACGTGGACGTGTCTTCACGGCTCTGTCCGAGCGACAACGGCATGTACCGCTGTCGAATGTAAAGCGACACTACCTATAACCACCTCCAATCTTCGAAACGACACTACACCACTTGTTGCCGTCTAGAAACAACCAAACACATCCATCTCTCCAGCAATGGCACGACAGCGCCGTCGCCGACCATAGATGGCACAAACGTACTCGACACTGCCGACAACAACCTCCACTCTTTGAAACGACACAACACCGCTTGTTGCCACGTTTCTATGATGCTGAACATAACGGTTTTGGCCGACAGAATTTCTGTTAACAGCGCTGTTGTGGCTCATGCTCAGATATTTTTGCTTAACATTTTTACTTTGAAATTAATCACCTGTAAATTAGGTGCAATTTTATTGATGTCCGTTGTGAAAGTTACCATGACACATGAGGTTGGTCCTGATAAATCTCCGGAGGTGACCGAACTGGTCAGATCGGTGACCAAGTTCAGCAACCAAGACAGCTGAGGTCATTGACACAGAACGCGCTTACGATTGTGACGCAGACGCAGCTCCAACTACTTTCTCGTCTTACAGGTTTAGTCGGTTCACGTCTTGTTCGTCGATCTCCGCATGTCATCAGTCGTTCCACTCACTCAGCTGAGCGGCGACACGGTTCGGCTGCTGTGTTGTGACGGAGTTCTAGTCTGCGATCTTGGCGAGCTTGTGGAAGCTCTTCTTGATCCGTTTGCCCAGGTGCTCGAAGAACTTAAAGAAGCGCTTGAAAATGTTCATGCTGGTGTTCTGGGAAGGCTTCGCTGTCTGGAATCGCTGCGAGTGGCGCTCAGGCTGGCGTCGTGCTGGGTGTGAGTGAGCGGATCGGAAAGTGAGCCTAAGCTTGAGCGCCGTCCGCGCTGATTGCTGGCAGGCAGGCAAAGCAAACCGTCACAGATCCCAGAGTCCAACTGCCGCATCCAAGCACCAACATGTCGCGAACAAATGTATGCCCCTCAGCTCTCAAGCACGATATGTGCATGGGGAAAGTTTCATTGTAATGAGCGCAGCGCACTGTTGCACTGCATTTGACCGATGGTCAAGAGCGCCATCTATGCTGTTGGTGCTCGAGAAGGTGCTCAGAAAGTCTCCCACCCGCCCGACGCTGATTGGGATCTGAGCGCACAAGTGCACGGAGCGTTAGCAGCCAAGTGATCGTACGTGCGAGTCTTCTACTCACAGCCATCCAAGAAACACGTACTGCGTGCCGGGAAACCCGAGCAAGTCAGCCGTCCCGCCGCCGTTGGTGTTGATCTTGCCGCCGGAGGGCGATCCACCAAAGGCAGAGTCGCCGCTCGCGTCGTCGCCCGTGTCCTTGCTCTTGCGTGTCGTGTTGATCTTGATCGTGATTTTCTCACCCTGCTTCAGCGAGTAGTCCTTGGAACTGGCCGGTGCTTTCGCTGCTTCTTCAGCAGCCACCTTCTCGCGCTCCATCTCTCTGAATCATACAGACCAGGTCGTCGGCAAGTACTCGAAAGTCAGTATTCCGTTTGCTGCGTGCAATCCGGTCAAAGTGAGCGCTGCGCACTTGTTAAAGTCGTCCATCGCGACGTTGAAGTCGAACGCGTCGCTCCTGTTCTCGAACGCGATCCCGATGAACGCGTGGCGACCTGGTGCGCGGTGGTGGGCGAGAGGTTCCGAGAGCCGAGTGAGTGGCGGAACCCCATTCGACCGGCTGCGAGGGCAGAGCAGCAGGAGTAGCGCACCCGAGTTCTGGTCCACGACACGCAGGACGAAGTAGCGGCTGCTGTCCACCACTGCTCTCACCACAGGCTCGTGAACACCCCGAAGCCTTCAGCAACATCTTCCAAACCGCATCACCACTTGCACCGCACCTTTCTGTACTGCAGGCGGTCCGTCCTTCCGGATCGGGCATGCAGCAAAGAGCGCGCCTGTGCTCGCGTCCTTGAGCTCAATGAGCGCGCTGTCGTCGATCGAGGAGATGACGAGACGGCCGGTCCACGCCGGCTCCGACGGCCACGAATCCGCGCTACGATCCGTACGCGGTGCCGCCGGTTATCAGTCGTGTTGGGGCACGGAGAGAAGGCTAAGTTGCAACAAAACAAGCCACACGCACCGATGACCGGCAGCTGACGTTTGCGGGGGGATTTTGAACGCGAAGCACTGGTTGATCACCGTCAGTACGCGCTGGACGCCTGCGAAGCGACCATTCGGTGACGCTCAGTCTCTCTGAGCAAGCCAAGCTGCAGCTAGTCCTGTCAGCATACGTCGACGGACGCACCGACTTCTGCCATGTTTGATAGCGGTCGAGAGATCGGTCGAGAGATTAGTCGAGGAAGTGGTGGGTCGGGCGGCGGTCTTCTTGCCTTGTGGCGTCCCTCGGGCTCAATCTCTCGTTTGGGCCGTTACGGCTTCTTGCAACTGCTCGCTTCAACATTGATCCTATCATACAGCATATATGTTGTATAGTAGTCTACCAGTTCTGTTTGCGCCTCTCATTTTTCTCGACTTCTCCCCTCACTCACTCCAAGCAGAAAAGCGCGTCGGCCAAGGTGCGCCTCCCGTGCGGCTCTGTCGCTCGCGGCCGCCTCGCGCTTCCGATGCAGATAAAATTCGCTAACACGCTCGTGCTCCCGGCGCGCCCGCACACCCACAGATGTCGTTCTCGGCGCGTCTGCGTACGTTCATCAACCACCCGATGGGTCCGAAGACGACGCACTTTTGGGGCCCGGTGGCCAACTGGGGCTTCGTCGTCGCGGTGCGTCCGTTGGGTCGCAAGCGACACCTGTGCTGCTGTGATGCGATTACTAGTGTGCGTGCTTACTATGGGGCGGGCGGGCGGGCGGCAGGCGATGAATGACATGCGCAAGCCCGCGGATATCATCTCGATCAACATGACGGCGGGTGCGTGGCATGTGTGGCATGAGGTCCCAGCTCCCCAAACGCCCGCTGGAACTGACACTTGCGGGATGCTGCGCACGGCTGGCAGCGCTCTCGGTCTACAGCCTCATCTTCATGCGCTTTGCGTGGATGGTCAAGCCGCGCAACTACCTGCTGCTCGCGTGTCACGCGTCGAACGAGACGGCGCAGCTCTACCAGCTACAGCGCGGCGTGCGCGCGCAAGTGTTCCACCAGGAGGAGACGCAGTGAGCGCTTGTGTGCGTGCGCCGCGCCTGGCGTGGCTCCTCCTCACGCGACACCACGCATACGGGCGAGCTCCAGAAGCATCCTGCTGAAGTAACACCGAAGTGACACATAAACCGGTTTTTTCCTGTAATTTGGTTGGAAAACCGTGCATTCCGTAGAAAAACTAGGTATACCGGTATGTCTTTCCTACATGCGGAAGACGCCGAACTTGGTCTCCTGCGCGTGCTCGTTCATGGCGGCGCTCAGACTCAGCCCAAGCACCCTGCGCGTGTCGCGCGGGTCGATCACGCCGTCGTCCCAGAGCCGCGCCGTGGAGAAGTAGGCCGAGCTCTCGCGCTCGAACGTGTCGAGCGTCGGCTGCTTGAACGCGGCCTCCTCCGCCGCGGTCCACTCGCGGCCGGCGCGCGCGTGGTTGTCGCGCTGCACCTGCGCGAGCACGCCCGCGGCCTGCTCGCCGCCCATGACCGCGATGCGCGCGTTCGGCCACATGTAGAGGAAGCGGGGCGAGAACGCGCGGCCGCACATGCCGTAGTTGCCGGCGCCGTACGAGCCGCCGATGATGCACGTGAGCTTAGGCACCTTGGCGCACGCGACAGCCATGACCATCTTGGCGCCGTCCTTCGCGATGCCGCCGTGCTCGGCCTTGGAGCCGACCATGAAGCCCGTGATGTTTTGCAGAAAGAGCAGCGGGATGCCGCGCTGCGCGCAGAGCTCGATGAAGTGCGCGGCCTTGACCGCGGACTCGGAGAAGAGGATGCCGTTGTTCGCGACGATCCCGACCGGGTTACCGTACAGGCGCGCAAAGCCCGTGACGATCGTCGGCCCGTAGTGCTGCTTGAACTCGTCAAAGCGGCTGCCGTCCACGATGCGCGCAATCACGTGGCGCACGTCGAACGGCTTGCGCGCGTCCACCGGCACGACGCCGCCGAGCTCGTCCGGGCTGAAGCGCGGCTCCTCGATCACTGCCTGCGCCACCGCCGGCTGCTTAACGACGTTCAGGTTCGCGACAATGCGCCGCGTGATCGCGAGGGCGTGCGCGTCGCTGTGCGCCAAGTGGTCCGTCACGCCGGACGTTCGGCAGTGCACGTCCGCGCCGCCGAGTGCCTCCGGCGTCACGACCTCACCCGTGGCCGCGCGCACGAGCGGTGGGCCCCCCAGAAAGACCGTGCCTGTGCCGCGCACGATCACGCTCTCGTCCGACATGGCGGGCACGTACGCGCCGCCGGCCGTGCACGAGCCCATGACGACCGCGATCTGCGGGATGCCCGCGGCCGACATGGTCGCCTGGTTGTAGAACTCGCGCCCAAAGTGGTCCCGGTCTGGGAAGATCTCGGCCTGCTTGGGCAGGAACGCACCGCCCGAGTCCACAAGGTACACGCACGGCAGCCGGTTCTCCTGCGCGATCTCCTGCGCGCGCAGGTGCTTCTTGACCGTGAGCGGGAAGTACGTGCCGCCTTTCACGGTCGCGTCGTTGCCGAGGATCATGCACTCGACGCCGTGGATGCGGCCAATGCCCGTGACGATCCCGGCCGACGGCACGTCGTCGTCGTACACGTCGTAGGCTGCGAGCGGCGAGAGCTCGAGGAACGGCGAGTCCCGGTCCAGCAGCGAGTCAATGCGGTCGCGCACGAGCATCTTGCCGCGCGCTACGTGGCGCGCGCGCGCCTTCTCACCGCCACCGAGCCGCACTTTCGCCACGCGCGCGCGCAGCTCTGCAGTGAGCGCGTCCATGTGCGCGAGCGACTCGCGGAACTCGGGCGAGCGCGTGTTCAGCTTCCCGTCGAGCACGTTAAAGTCCGCTTCGTTCAGCACGCCGGCGTGCGACGCCATCGCCACGCGCTGCGCCTTGGCGGCGAACGCGGAAGACGCGGCGGCGGACCGCCCGAACGCGCGCAGTCGCAGCATCAGAGGCGACGTGAGGGCGGCGGAACTGCTGGTGGCGCACAAAGGCGAAAATGCCGAATGAAAGAGACTTCGAGAGGTTCAAGTTGAGCAGGCGTCAAATCGAGGGGAATGAAGATCATCGTGCGTTTAGATAAGTAATTGAATGCATCAAAGTACACATTTATGAGATTAGAACATTCATGCATACTATATATGAAATATTTGATTTTTTACGGGAACTGGAACTTGATGCTGCAACGCAGTCGAATTCGCTGCACGGTGTGACCCCTCCCGCAGACGGAAAAGAGTGGTGTGATCTCGATTGTGCATATACTAAACCAAGTTTGAAGGAGAAGGATCAAACAAGACGATGATATGTCATGTTCAGACTCAAGATGCGGCACCGGAACAGAAAGTTTTGGCACATACGGGCACGTCTGATCAATACAAAAGCGTCAACAGCACCACGGCGACTTTGCCACACTCTCGCGTTTTCCGAGAGTCTTTAATGATGTACTACTTTGCTCTGTCTCCGACACTGTTATACATTGAAGCAGTTGAGATGTGCCGTTGATCAATCTGGCTTTGCTGTCATCGAGAGTCTTGCGATAAAAGGAGAAGAGCTACAACGGAGGGTGTGCTACTCTTGAGTCGAAAATGCAACGTGAACTACCGAACTATGTGCGATCTGCCGAGACAAACGACGGCAGATATATCAAGAGTCGGGGGACGGGTTATGTGCTCCTCGGTCAAACGTCGCTGCTGCCAGGGAATTCCTTCTCTGGTTCGATCTTTCCAGTCAAACTGTCGTCCACGTCAATGAGAAGTCGACCCGTTCTTGGAACCAATTTCGTTTCTCGCGCTTGTGTTCAAGTCGGGCAACAGCGATTTCGATATCGATCCAAATTGCTCCATCCATCGCTCAACAACCAAATGGAGCTCAACCAACCTCGCAAAGTTCGAAACCTCTGACTGGACGCCAGCAGCTCAAATCTCGATTGCGACTCGATGAATGTCAACCAAGATATCACGGGCGACTGAACGAAATAACAACTGCGTGTCGGCAGCAAATGCTTGGAAGTTGGTGCTCGCCTGACCACCGTGCAGTGCAACCAGTTTATCGCAAAGCAGCGTTTCAAGCATCTGCGGTACCCCAGCTTTAACGTATTGACCGAATTACAGCTCGCCTGGTCGCTGGTATTCAAGCTGGCTTAGAGCAAATCGGGAATTTCGACCCTCCTCATGCGTTCTGAGCTGGTTACCGTCGCCAGCGGCTGCAATTCGAGCAAGTCAGAGATCGTGTTCCGGTACAATAGCACGACTTACCAGCTCAGCAAAGCCGACTCGAACTGCCTCAAGATCGGATCGTCGTCCAAGCACGTCCATAAAGAACCGTGGGATACCTACAGTCGCTTCCAGATGCTCCTATACGACTCGTCGATTCACAATTCGTTCAACGACATGTGCCTGAGTGTCGGCTCAGCGGACAAGTCCTTCAAGCTGAAGTGGATCGACGACAAGAAGTGCAACCTCACCACTGACAACCAGCGATCGACCTTCTTACGTGAGTGAGCTGAGCTGTCCAGGAGGTATGCAGAGATGGCGATGATGGTACAGCTGGCACCAGTGTGGTGATAGTAACAACCAGGGTCCACGTCACACAAATATTACGCGATCTACCACAGTCACACCCGACCACATTGACTCTGGATAATGTAACCGAATTGATATGGAGATGACGGGAAGGACAGCCAGGTGGAGCTCATTGCGAACAACAAGAGCAACTCCATAACATCGTGTGGGCAGCGTCCAGCGAATCAGATCGCAAGGAAGCTTTTCCAGTATGCGGCTCTCGTTCCTCTGCCAAGCGACGCTGCCACTGGTCGGTGTCGCTTCCGTATCAGCATACGATCTTCTAGACAAACAGTTAGGATCGCCCAATTCCCAAAGATTGTCTTGGAGTGAGTCGTCGCCTTCACTCACCTCAGCTCTTCAACAACAGGCGCTGTTTGGGGTTGATCTCCAAGGCTCCCTCTCGCCTCACTCTTTCTCGAGATGTCGAAAAGTTTCCAGCTTGGTGGCATCGAGAACGATCAGTGAGCAGTAGCCCATTCGCAAACTTGCCGCGTTCCAAGCACCAAGCCTCCGTCCTCCCACAACCAATCCAAGCCCACACAAATCCAAGGCGCAGCCTTGGATTCAACAGCCCCCAGTTCAACTGTGATCGACTTGCGGAGGCGATGACCAAAGCAACGAAGACAACCAGCACGACCGAGCCGATGGAGACCTCCACGCGAGCCGCAGACTACGACAGCGAGAACGCGCACGACGCGACGGCGCTGATGGCTCAGTACGTTCCCGAGTCATCGTCCTGACTACCGTCGACCTCAATCAGCAAGATCGCGTCGAAGAACCGACTGGTAACGCTCGGACTCTCGCTGTGCGTCGCTGGAGTCGTGCTGATGGCGTACCGGTCGGCATCCGACAAAGCTGCTGTAGGTGAGACGAGTTTGACAACAGAGCAACCAAGTGCCGCCGTTTCCGTTCCGTCGATGAACCTCGCGAGCGACCAGAGCTCGACTGTAGCGAAGACGGCCATCCCTGCGCTCGTGACCAACCGCGCGTTCTTGCTGAAAGCGCTGACGAAGACCAACCTCTGCGTCGACGACGGCGGCGGCAAAGCGCCCGGAGTAACGAAGCTCAGCCTGGAACCGTGCAACCCGAGCAGCCCGAACCAAGTGTTCCTGTACGACACGGCCACTACTCTGATTAAGAGCTCAAGCAAGGGCAACTTGTGTATTGAAGTCGGAGTTGGCGGCAACGACATGAGCTTGAAATTCTGCGATGTCAGGAACTCGAAGCAGCGGATCACGTACGACCGGAAGATGCAGCTGTTCCGCAGCGCGGCCGTCAAGTACGACCACCAGTGCTTCTACGACCGCGGCCTCGACGTGGTCGGGACAGGACTCACCACGTGGACTTGCGACCCCGGGAATCAGGACCAAAAGTTCGGGTTTCGATACCAGGACGAGGCGCTGACCGAGCAGCAGGCGGTAACCGACGCGGTAGCCAACGGCGAGCGCTTCATGCTTCGCGTCCCTGGAACGAATAACTCGTGTCTTGACGACGCCGGCCAGGCGCAGTCGATGTTCAACGCTGTGCAACTTCGCCCGTGCGACGCGGACCGGAAGAATCAGTACTTCCAGTGGGACGCTAGCATGAAGCGCTTCCGCTCTCGCAACATTCAAAGCCGGTGCCTGGTCGTCGGCGGCGGCTCTAACCTCGCAGCGTGCGACGCGAAGAGTGCGAAACAGGGCATCACGTACGACCGAGCGACACTGCATCTGCGTGTCGGCGGCAACTGCGTTGAAGCTGGCGACCGCCTGAGCGCTGTGGAGTGCAACGAGTACAACGCGAAGCAGCAGTCCGAGTACGTGCTCGCGCCGCCACTCCCCAGCTTCAACGTCCCGCCCGAGTTGCAGCTTGGCAAGCCGGTCTTGCTGCAACACACCGGGACCACGACGTGCGTTTCAATCATCTTCTTCCCGGGCGGCGCCCAGGGCATCGTCGCTGGCGGCTGCGACCCGAGCAAGGAGAACCGATTCCGGTACAACAGCACGACGTACCAGCTCAGCAACGGCAACTCGAACTGCCTTGAGATCGGGTCGGAACTGTTCTCGCAGCTCGGGTTGGCCCGTGCGACACTGACAATCGCTTCCAGGTGCTGCTGTACGACCCGGAGACGCAGTTGATCCGCTGCCCATTCAACGACATGTGCGTGAGCGTCGGCGCGATGGACAGGTCCGTCATGATGCGCCGGCTCCGAGTCGAGAAGTGCAACCTCGAGGGCAGGAACCAGCCATTCACGCTTCTCGGAAGCTGAGTCCACCCATAAGAATCAGACTCAGACTCAGCCACTACACACTGGCGGTACAGTATCAACACCCACGCCACTCCACCACTGCGACTGTCACTACGTGTGCGTTAACTCTACTGGTACATCCGTCTCTCGCTCCCTCCAACCATCGCGCTCTCTTTCTCTTCAGAGCTCCTCCGGGTCGTCCTCCTCATCCTCCACCTGCATCGCGATCGCCATCGCGAGCACGTGATCGCGCCGCAGCTGCTCGTAGTGCTTCATGGCGGCGTGCTGGTCCTCGCCCGACGCGAGCTCCAACGCCAGCACCACGTCCTCGTCCCACTCGGTATTCAGCTGCACGCTACCCGGCGCGAGCAGCGACGCGAGCCCGAGCGGGAACGCGGTCGGGAACAGCTCTGCGTGCACAAACTTGCGGAACGGCTTGGGCTTCACGGCCACTGCCGCCGCGTATATCGCTTGCGAATGCGCCATCTCAGCCTCGCTCAGCGTCGAGCGCTCCTTCTTCTCGAGGAACTCGTAGATCCGCGCCACGAGGTCTGTCGCGTACGAGCCCATGTCCTCCACGTCGTTCGACGTCAGGTGCCACAGCTCGCTGCCTTCCGAGCACTCGATCGCCGACCGGCAGATCGGACACGTCTTGCTCTGCACGCTCCTGCACAGTCATAGCAGTCACAACGTCAGACACGGCGCCAGACAGTCTGCCAGCCACCAAGCGGGCGACACGGCGGCACGCACCAGTGCTGGAAGCAGTAGAGGCAGAAGCTGTGGGTGCACGGCAGCACCACCTGCTTCTGCTTGTCCATGCAGATCTGGCACTCGGTCTCGTCAAAGTCCGGGTCACCGTCCCCACTGTCGGATACACAGCGCGCGCAGCAGTTGTATCAGTATCAGCATCAGCGCGCCTCGTCTTCTTCTAAACGCCAGACGCTCACTCCGCACCTCTGCTGCTCTGGGAACCGCACTGTATGTGCTGCACACGACTTGATGTCTGCAGCAGGCGGCGTTTGGTGTCAGCTCCCCCCATATGACACAGCGTGTCATCCCTCCCTCTCTCTCTTGCTACAAGACGCACCCGTGAGGAAGCAGAAGATGTAGTAAAACTGGCGCACAGTGAGCAGCTTCGCGTGGCCGATGGCTTCTGCGGGTTCGTTGATTGCGTCCGCCGTCTCCAGTTGCGATTCAGGCCGCCGTCGGATCTTGCGGACTTCCACTGCCACCTGCGCCGATCCGATCGATTGCGTAAGTCGCCCCCCCCCCATATACACAGAAGACACACGCAGACACTGTGTGAGTCACTGTCGACTTTACACTCTTCCCAGCAGCTCCTGTGACTCAGGCAGCAGAGTGACGTACGTTGCTGCGGACCCGCCAGACGTACGGCAGGATCTCGGCCGAGATGCGCTCATTAATAACGACGCGGAACGCCAAGTGGCACGTCTTGGGCGTGGGGCACTGCCGCGCCCTGCGAAGCACAACAACTGGGGGTCAGTATCTTGACTGCAACTTGTCTTGTGCTCTTGAGCGTACCGCAACGCAACGCACCAGTCGTTGGCCTGTGAGAGGTGGTGACCAAAGTCGAGGAATGAGCCCATGCTCTGGCGGATCCGCTTGGCCATCTTGTCTTCCGGCGCGGACGGCGTCTGCCCCATCGCGCTGCTGCTGCTGCTGCTTCCTCGGTGTGTCTGTCTTGTGCGGCGTTTGGGGAAATGAACGCAAATCTGAGGGAACAAAACGAAGAGAAGCAATGCGAAAGAAAATGTGCAACGTCACGATCGGTTGGAGCATACAAAAGTAAGGCTGCGGAACTCCAAAAATCAGCGGGGAGCATGCACAGCTATAAATCCACATTGAACTGGGACACAAGGCGTAAAACGAGGAAACGTGTTGTGAGGTGTGCACCGATTTTGCCCTATTTATGAAGGGTTGAAGTGAATGTCGTGTTAAACTTTGGCCAAACTGCTGCATGCATGCATGCACTCACGGTGCATGTTCTCGCATGTGTCGAGCCCTCCAGCAGGGGGTGCTGGCTGGCTGGCTGACTGGCACACTGCGCGCGACACGATGCCGATGTGGCGCCCAGTTCGCAGTTCGCTCACCCGGAGATGCAAAGCAACTTGTTGGTCCTGCGAATTCAATAATCATGTGTTTGACGTGATGTGCGGGGCAGTCCGGCACGCGTCAGGCTACAACCGAGCAACAACACATAGCTACACGCGCCATTCTTTCTTCCAGTCAGATTCGCATTTCGAGCCGGGGAGTGACGTCTTTTTGATCTGAGTGTGGGACCCACTCGGCCACATGAGCGCTTACTTGCTCACACGCGGGTCCACGTCCGTCAGCGCGCGTTCCAGTCAATCGGATGTTCGGCGGCGCGTGCTCTGCCAAAGCCGAGTGGCTCGAAGCACGCGCAGCAAGCGGCCACATTGAGCCAGAAGCGTCGCACAGATATAAAAGCACGCTGTGTCTTTTCAAGATTTGTGAAGCGAGTTCGAGGCCATGAGGGACGATGACGCGGACGCGGAGCCGGAGACGACGGCACGGCCCAAGCGCACGACGTCGTTCGTGGCGCGGCTCGCAAACAAGAACCCAGCGGTGCGCTTGTTTTGCGTCTGAGCTGTGTGCCCTCCTCGGATGAGTCGATGCTCGCGAGAGCTGAGGGCGTGTGCAGCGCTATGACTTGGCCACGCGCATCGCGATGGAGCGCGAGAACACCAAGTACTGGGCGCGCGTGCTGCTGCTCTTCCCGCTCGCGCCCGTAGCCGTCGCGCTCAGCACCGTCACGGTCGGCGGTGTCGTCATCAACGCCGCGACCGACAAGTGCAACTCGAGTCTCATGAGTGCGATCCGACTTGCTTTGGACAGATGGCTGAACTTCAACACTCGGTGGAGATACTGACATCAAAATGGCTACATCCGCTTGTCTACGGATGCGGTGGCATGGTTGGAATGTGGCGAACAGCGTTTCTCCGAGGCGCTGTAGTGCTCAGCTATGTGCAGATCTGGTTCTTCGCCTACTGTTGGATGGGACCGGCGCCGATCAAGAGCCTGCGCGCCGTGCGCGTGTTCTACGTGCTCTACGGCCTCGCGTGCTTCCTCTGGTGGGGGGTCTACGGCACACTGCAGGCGGTGGCAGCCACGAACTCCGGCTTCGAGTCGTGCCTCTCGACGTCGCCGACGCTCTACATTATGGCGCAGTACGAGGTTGCGGTCTTCTGGCTGCTGCTGCTCGTCTTCGTGGGCTTCGTCGTGAACGAGCGCACGGCGAAGCTGCGAGAGGAGAAGATGCAGCAGTGGGCGAGACGTGGCACCAAGTTCAAGCCCAAGCCAAATACCGACGCCAATGCCGAAAACCAAGCCGCTCGCGTCGACGTGCTCGCGGATGCCGCTGAGAAAGCGCGCGTGGCGGAGGAACAGCAGCGCGCCAAGCTGCAACAGGAGCAGGACCACTTGTACGGCGACGGTGACGAGAGCGATCCCGAAGTCGACGCCGCGCTTCGCGACGACCATGCCGATGAGGAAAAGGGCGCGGATGAAGGAGACGACCTGGACGAAGACGACGAGGAGGAAGAAGAGCTCTTGCTGGGGCTGGAAGGGCAAAGCGCACCCTCGCAGCTGGACAAGTCGCACCAGGATTAGCTAAAAAGGCTTCTAAATCTGATTCTACATTAGATCGACCACCAGATCAAAACCTAGAAGTTCCAGACGTTCTAGACGACGAATCGCACTTCAAACAGCGTTCTCGAGCTGTGTGTGGGAAAGTGACCATCTGTCGCCATTCCTGTCGTCACTCTCGAAGAAGGACACAAGCGCTCGACCCACTTGCTTGACCGCCGCACCTTGACGCCATGAGCGGCAGCAACGCCAATGGGCAGACGATCACCGTATGCGGCAACGTCTTCCGGTGCGCGACTGCTTCTCCGTCCCCCCTCTCATACTCACTCACGTGCTTCCTCACTCACGCGCTGTCTGCTGCCGCCAGCCTCGTAGAGACGATCGGGAGGGGCTCGTATGGCACAGTGCGTGGCCTTGGCGGTGGTGGGTGGCCCAGTGGGGACGTGTATGAGAACCCTGCAGCCTGACTATACAACGCACAGGTGCACAAAGCGATCAACCTGTCGTCCGGCGCCGCCGTGGCCGTGAAGCTCGTGGGGAAGGACAAGCTGCGCCGCCCCCACGAGCGTCAGAGCATCGAGAAGGAGATCGAGACGATGCGCGTGGCGGTCGAGCAGTTTGAGAACGGCCACCCGCACATCGTGCGCCTGCTGTGCACGAAGGAGTCGCAGCACCACATCTTCATTGTGCAGGTGTGGCGTTGAGTGTGAGAGGGAGGAAGGGGGAAAAGGGGTGACATGACAGCTTCTGACGCGCACGATTGCCATTGTATGTGGCGCCGTAGGAGTACTGTGCGGGGGGCGATCTCGCGGCGCTCATGAAGGCGAGCAACGGACTCTCGGAGGACCAAGCGCGGCTCTACATGTCCCAGTTAGGTACGATCTCGTGCACGATTGACGTACAGTGCGTGAGTGGAAGTATAAGACCCCACTGCTGACGCGCCTGGGGGTTTGTCGTTGGGCGCCGCCGCAGCCTCAGGGCTGCAGTTTCTCCACTCGCAGAACGTCGTGCACCGCGACTTTAAGCCCGCGAACCTGCTGCTGTCGTCGAAGAACAGAGCGACCGCCAAGCTCAAGATCGGTGGGTGGTGCTCTTCTAGTGAAATAAATGAGGGAGGAAAGACACTGACGGATGGACCGATGTGACCAGCGGACTTTGGCTTTGCGCGCGAGCTGCAGTCGAACTCGATGGCCGAGAGCGTCGTGGGCTCGCCGCTATACATGGCGCCGGAGCTGCTCGAGTACAAGAGCTACGACGCCAAGGCGGACCTGTGGTCGGTCGGCATCATCCTATACGAGATGCTCGTGAACGACCACCCTTTCCTCGTCGTCGACCAGTGCCACGCGACGAACCACCTGGCGCTGCGGCGCAATATCCAGCGCTACTACGAGCGCCACGGCCGCTTCCGCATGCCCGCGGCCGTGCCGGTCTCGCCCGAGTGCGAGGAGCTGCTCGAGGCGCTGCTGCGCCCGGACCCGCGCCAGCGGATATCGTTCGACGACTTTTTCCGCGCGAGTTTCCTGCTGCCACCGCTGCCGACCGACACCGACGCGGCTGTTGACCTCGCAAGCTCGGCGTCTGCGCACAAGCAGGCGCTCGTCGCGGAGACGCAGCCGGAGTTCGGTGCGT
>SMMQ01003209.1:44264-67798 GCA_008271595.1 [Pythium] brassicae (nom. inval.) | reverse complement strand
AAAAAGAGAGAGAGAGAGAGAGAGAGAGAGAGAGAGAGAGAGAGAGAGAGAGAGAGAGAGCTGTCCGTCTGTCCGTCACAGTACTGGATACGCGCTGATGACGCGGGAGACGTCGGCCACCCACACGAGGTTCTGGTGCAGACTCGTGGTGATCGCGTTCGGCCCTCGCTGCACCGCGAACTCGTCCACCAAGTCCGCGTTCGCCACGTTGCCCTCATTGTCGCCGTCGGTCTCTCGGCGCGGCGGCGGCGGCGAGTGCGACGGCGTGCGGAGCGCGCGCTCGTAGTCCCAGACGCAGACCTTCGCGTCGTTGCCGCACGAGAGCAGCCAGTCGTCCGCGCGGAAGGCGGGGAAGTGCACCTGCGAGACCGCCGCGCGGTGCCGCTCGAGCCGCCGCACGACGCGCTTGGCGTGGAAGTCGACGACCGCGACCGACGCGTCGCCGAGCCCCGCGGCGAACGACCGGCCGTTCGGCGCGAACGCGAGCGCGTGCACGAGCGGCGGGTTAAAGAGCCGGCTCGTCGCGTTGCTCTCTGCTGTAGAGGCTTCAGCATCGCCAGGGCCGCCGAGCTCGTTGACACCGCCGCTCAGGTCGAGCTTGCACTTCATGCGGCCCCGTGAGAAGTCCCAGAAGAGCACGAAGCCATCGAGGCCGCCGGACACGAGGTCCCACGGCGCGTGCGGGCGGAAGACCGCGGCGCTGCAGATGTTGCGGTGGTGCCCGCTGAGCGTCTTGAAGAGCCGGTGCGCGTCCATGTCGTACACGCGCACGTCGCCGGCGTCGTCCGGCGCGGCGAGGAAGCGGCCGCCGCGGCCGCCGTGGCGCGCGAGCGCGTTCACCTCGTCGGCGTTCGCCTGCAACAGCTCGCGGCTCGCGTGCGCGAACACGAGCGCGTCCTGCCGCAAGTCGAACGTCAGCACTTTGTTCCCGGCGGCTGCGTGCAGCAGGTCGCCGGTTGCATCGAACGCCAGCGCGTTCACAGCGCCGTCGTCGGCGTCCGCAGCGTCGGGGTCGCCTTCGAGCCCGAGCGCCTTGCGAATGTTCATGGAGCGAACGGCGCGAACCGTGCGCACGTCCCAGAGGCGCGCGGTGCCGTCGTCGCTGCCGGACGCCAGCACGTGTGGCCGCACGGCGTCCTCGCAGAGCAGCGCGTTGACGCTGTCGCGATGGCCGCGCAGCGTCACGAACGGCGTCGCCATTGGATTTGGGATGTGTGTGTTGACAATGCCGAGACAAAACAATTTAATGATGTTGACGTGGACCACATGGGTGCCGTTGACTGTACGTGGGATCTGACATTATTGTCAGTGACAAGATTGAGGGTGAAGATCAACACCTTCGCCGCTCGTTTGTGTGCCATCGCGACGGAGATGACGTTCTGCCCCTGATATGAGAGCTGGGATGAGATGTTTGTCCGAGAGTCTCGCGATGGTGAGAGTGGGCCACGTGTGACGGGTTCGGGTGATCGATCGTACGGTATCTTCTTGCTGAGGCATTCGAGTCGGAGTGTCGTCGAGAAGGAAGGGGATCGCCGATCCCCGATTCCTCGATCCCGGATCGGACAACAAAGCCGTCGGAAGCTCCTGTGCTACCTCGACAGCCAGAGAACATGAGAGTACGTGCGTGCGTGCGTGGCAGGGTGTCTGTGCGGGCCTTCGCTTCGACATGTAACCTGTGATGAACGGAGGACGACGACGAAGCAGATCCCTCAAGCGGAGCGCTTACGACTGCTACAGTACTCGCAGATATCACAGATTTCGCACACTCGTTGTGCTGCGAGCGAAGACCACTTCGCGGCTCTTACTCCAATCCGATCCGTCGTCCTCTCATAAATCGTGGCCTGGGCCTGGTCAGCTGAGGCGATCAACGTGAGCTTATCAGAATCTGAACCCGTCTTGGGGAACATGCTCCAATTGCTTCACGAAGATGCCTGGCAGCTCAGCGACGACAGATCGTTCTCTCGCTCGGTCGTTTGAGCCCATCAATCTCCAACACGACTGTCACTGCGTCCTGATCACCGGTTTGGAAGCCCTCAATGCGATTCCGGTTGTTTGAAAGCAGAGCAAAGTCTGTGAGAAGTCTCCTTTCCCAGGTTGTCTTCTGAGCAATCTCTCTCTTCATTGAATGCCGCGCACCGACCGGACCGAGACAGCTCAGGCCAAGAGAGGGTTCTGAGGGGTGCAGACTGCGAGATGGTTTACCGCTTGTGCATGCGAGACTTCTGCGTCGCGAGAAGAGCTACATGTACTAGTACTTGCTAAGCGCTTGCTGTTATGTGAGTACCAGGAGTACAATTGGTCACAAGCGCGATTGCAAGCTGTCCTCACATTCACGGCATCCGTAGGTTGCGAGACCTGGGTCGTGCTGGCGCTAGCCTGGCGGTGCTGCTGCAATTCGAGCAAGCGATCTCCCGCCGTGGTGATACTGTATGCTGACCGTCTCGCTGATGACAACCAGCAGACTCTGGAACGAGCGCCTCGAACCTGCAGCGAACAGGCGGTTGGTGCTGCTCGAACGCGGACAGAACATTCGGGTCTGCGAAGCCAAGTTGTTGTGAGAGGATGGTTGCCAAATGCAGGAGTGCTGGCTGGGTGCTGCTGTGGCTTCACTGCTCGACATGGGTCCGCTCCGACAGTGTCCTCAACTCGAAATGATCGCAACGGGATCCGAACGACATCGCGAAGCCGAGTCTGGCTGGCTGACTGGTGGGAGCTCTCTCTCTCTCTCTCTAAACAACAGCGAGCTGGCGAGCGAAGCCCCCATGGAACGCTCCACTTGACCGCTCGTGCAGCCCCGCTCGATCACCGTCAGCGCTCGATCAGCACGATTGAAGAGGCAAGACGGGAATCAGCACCCCTGGTTGACAGTTTGCTCGCGGTCGCGTTGGTGGCGCAGGCGCGCTCCACGCGCGCGGAAGGAGCGAGCAGGCGAGCGAAGGAGGGGATGGAGGCAGCGACGGCGGTGAAGATGGAGATTCAGGTGTGGGTATGGAGATACAAGAAATTTCTGTCCAAGTTGACAGACGCCAGTGCCCTGATGCGTTGAAGGAGTGCCGCGGACTTGCGTCCATCGCTCGAGTGACATACTGTACGACTGCGACGGGATTCGGATCTGGCTTCGTGTGGGTCCAAACGGTGAAGTGGAGGACGAAAACGGTGGTTTGTTGCTGTTGCGAGCTGGTGGCTGGCCTGGCCTGGCTCGGCTGCTGCAACGTGGCGGCCGAAAGCGGAGGAAGCGTCCTTGAAGTGGGAAGATGAGACGCGATCCCACCCTCAAATCCGTGTCTTGCAACCTGCAGTTGCAGGTGCAGGTGCAGGTGCAGGTGCAGGTGCAGGTTGCTTGGTTTGGTGGTGTCGCTGCCAACGATGCAGTTGTTGTTGTTCAGGTGGGGCAGGCAGACATCGATCGCTTGCCTCGGTTCAGGTGCAAGGGCGTCTGAGTGCTGAGATTGCATCAGGGCAACGCAGCAACAGCCACAATCAACCTACCAAGGCGGGGTTCAAACTCTCTGCCTTCTGAAGTCTTGCGACGAGAGCACGAGAGCACGAGAGCACGAGAGCACGAGAGCACGAGAGACAACTCTGGTCTGGGTGAGGTCTTCAGACTCGCACTCGAAGTGATCGAGAACAGAGCCCGTCCCAGAACCACACTTACAGTGAGTTCTTGATCGGCAAGCAGCTGTAATGCGGTCTCGAGCCAGCCACGCGGTGAAGGCTCTCGCGACTCGGGTCTGAAACGAAACAAGCTGAGCTGGATGGCGTCATGAGGCGAGTTGATATCCGTGCTACTGCTGCTGGCGAGCGTGCGAGTGAGGGTGTGAGGTGGGGGGCAAGTTGGATCCATCCAGAAGAGGGATCTAGATTTAGGACTGATTTTGGGATGCGCACACCGTTTGACCAGCCAATCAGTGCGCGCCGGTGGCAGTTTTTGTCGATTCGTGAGGAATTCGAAGACTTTTGCAAAAGCTGGTGCTTTGATTTGACGTCGAGTTTCGCTAAAAATAAGGAAAACATGTTTCTAAACGAGTTAGATTCGACTGCACATGGGAGCTGTATTGGTGGCTCTCGAGAATTGGTGTTCGCTGCTCCAGCAAGATGCTGTCATAGTGCTGGTTGGTACTGGCGCGCCTCGCAGCCTTCCCTCCCGAAACAGAGCTGGTCCAGGCACACACATCCGCAACACACGCACACATGGTTCACGACCAGTGTGTGTTTGTGCTGAAAAGTGAAAATCGGCTTGAGCGAAATCACATGAAAAACAGATCAAAGTCAGATCCGAGAGTTCTCATCAAATCAGACCACGTATGTGCTGGTGTGCCATCAGCACTCTATTTATTCGTGTAGGACATTGGATTGTACAGGTCTGTGTTTTATGCATCAAAGTCAAAATGCGTGGCTTGTGGTTATTTGTGCTGCGCAGTGCATCGCGTATTGCAGTAATGACTACTCCCGGTGGGTGCAGTTTTCCACAGGCACCCTTCTTTTCTCCTCGTTTCACTATGCGTCTGGGTGCTAGTCGCAGAGAGGCGGCTGCAATGATATCTGGATCACATTCCCACAAACGGACGAGAGAGAACCGGAGCGTGAGAGAGAGAGAGAGAGAGAGAGAGGAGAGAGCTCTGAGAGCTCTGACCCTGAGTGCTCGGGGTTCGCACACAAAAGACCTCTCTCCTCATTCCCGAACTTCATCCGTGCCGCACACCCACACCCACCGACTCACACACACACACACACACCCAACCATGCAGCAGAGCACAGGGACGCCCAGCAAGAACACGCGCACGATCTCCCGGCAGGAGCTCGAGAAGGCGGTCGGCGCCATCATCTCGCGCTCGTCGTCGCTGCGCCAGCGCATGCTGCGCGTGAAGAAAGCGGTCGAGAAGGAGGTGGACGAAGTGGACCAGTACTCGCTCGAGATCGACGAGTGCCTCGAGCGCATCGATGAGATTGAGGCGTTCTGCAAGGAGGTGCGCCGCGATCGCGCGGCCGTGGCCAAGCACGGCGCCGGCGCCGCGGGCGCAGCTGCGCAGCTCGACATCGAGAGTGAGCTGGAGGAGCTGCTCGTGGAGCGCGAGGAAGAGACCCAGCTGCTCACGCGCATGATGCAGACGCGCGAGATGCACGCCGAGGCGCACCGGAAGCTCATGCTGCACTTTGCGGCGCTGCACCGCGAGTGGCTCCACGTCAAGAAGCAGCAGCGCGCGCTCGCGATGGTGCTGCTGCGCATCAGTCTCGTGCGCATCGCGCGCCGGAAGCAGCTTATTTAGAAAGGAGAGCAGCGAAGTGTATGCTAGAGACGAACCGGGAGAGCGTGCGAGCGCAGCATCAGCCATAGGCGCCGACCGACTGCTTGCTGCGTCGGTTCGGCCGGCCGTGCTGTGAGGTACCATAGCTAACGTTAGGCGATTATTTAACACGATCGACAATTACGCAGATGAGGTTGTCGCGTATGCTGGTGGAAGGAAGGAAGGCTTGGGACCTGAGCGAGCGGCGCGGACTGTTGTGTTCGCGAGCACCTGGACGTTGCTGTTGTTCTGGCTGATGCTGGCGTCCTGGAAGCACCAGCATGAAGAGAGGCAGCTGTGGGTGGAAGGGTGGGTATCCACGGAGCAAATCGATGGCTAGTGTGAACACCAGCGCGTGATCAGAATGACTGAGTGGCGTCTGCACCCACAGCAGCTTTCTACGGTACACAAACTACAGTACGGACGACAGTCAGAACGCGTGCGGAGGTGGCTCGTGATGTTGTTTCATTCGACGCTTTCCAGTTTGTCGTCCTGGAGGTGGATGTGGTCGTGGTGATGAGGTGTGGGAGCCATGAACATGTGAGCATATGTGAGCATGAGAGCGTTAGTACGAGCATGAGCACGCGGTATAAGCACGTGGGCGGGCGAATTTGTTCACGTGCTGACCAGTCCGTTATTTTATTAAAAAATATATATGTATAAATAGCAACATATGTGGTCTACAATAACATGTCTTCGTGGCCTAATGGATAAGGCGTCGCCCTCCGAAGGCGGAGATTGAGGGTTCGAGTCCCTTCGAAGACGAATTTTTCTGCTCTTGTTTGCTCTACAAACCAAAACTCTTTGCCCATCAAAAACAAGGCAATCAACGGAACCCGTTGTCTCCATGTGTGCTTGCTTCCCAAGCTTCTTCCTCTCCACGAAGGCCCTCCTTCACCCTCCCACGTGCTATCACTCTCGAGATGCCCATAAAGCCCCGCGCTCTCGCTTGAGTCAAAGGCACATCACACAAGTGAACAGACGCTCAGTTCACTTGTCTGGATCACTGCGAAACTGCTTGAGCGCCTGCACGCACCCGAAGCTGCGATGGCGACGGTCACCTTGATCCCCAGGTGCGCATGCATGCCCCGACAACGCAATGCCTGAGCTCTGAGCTCTTACCCACACTATTGCGCCGGCAGACACATCTTCGGGGTCAAGGCCGACGTCGCGGGCAATGCCGTGTACGTGGACGACCAGGCGATCGCGTACCCCGCGGGCCACAACATGGTCATCTACTCGCTCGACGAGAAGCGGCAGAAGTTCATCGCGGGCACCGAGAACACCGAGGGCATCACGGCGGTCGCGATCGCGCCGAGCCGCCGGTTTCTCGCTGTGGCCGAGAAGAGCGACCGCGGGCTCGTGAGCATCTACGACCTCAAGACGCTCAAGAAGCGCAAGGTGCTGAGCAGCGTCGAGACGCAGGGCCGGGCGTTCGTGAACATGGAGTTCAGCGCAGACAACCAGCTCCTGCTGACGCAGGGCGGCGCGCCGGACTGGATCCTCACGTGCTGGAACTGGGCCAAGGGCAAGGCCGTTGCGAGCATCAAGAGCCCGGTCCACGTCGCGCTGCACCCGGCCCCGAGCCTGGCGATGCTCGGCGGCGGCGGCGGGCACTTTGCGGGCGGCGTTAGCAGCGCGTCTATGCTCGCCGCCTCGAGCGCGAACCTGCTCGCGCTTAGCGGCGGCGGGGCGAGCGGCAGTGTCGGCCACGGCGGCCCGGCGGGCCTGGGCGACGCGGGCGCCGGGGCCGCTGCCGGGGTCGCCCACGCGGCGCCGCTCGTGTCGTCGTGCTCGTTCAGCAACGTGGACCCGGGCCTGATCTGCGTCGTGGGTGCGGGCCTCGTCCGGTACTTCCGCGTGCTCGAGAGCGCGTTCCGGCCAATGCCGAGCCCCCGCGTGGACGCGCACGTGCTGCTGTGCCACGCCTGGCTCAAGCAGCGCGACGACTACATGCTCGCAGGCTCCGCGGCCGGGGACCTGCTACTCTTCCACGGCGGCGAGTTCGCGGCCCGCCAGGCCGCGTCGCCCGGGGACGCCGCCCGGGCCGTGCACGCGCTCGTGGCGACGTCGAAAGGCGTGCTCTGCGGGCTCGCGGACGCCTCGGTGTACCTGTACGCGCTCGCGTCCGAGGCGGCGGCGAGCGCGGACCGGAACGCGGCCGAGCTGCTCGTGCTGCAGCGCCGGGTGCGGGTCGACGCGCACCCGGGCCACGTGGTCACGCTCTGCGTGAGCCCGAGCGAGGACGCGGTCGTCGCCGCGCTCTCGAGCGGCCAGCTGCTCACGTTCCCGTATCAGCACCACGTGGGCGGCGCGCTGTCGGCGAGCACCAGCGCGACGCTCGCGGCTGGGGACGAGCCCGCGAGCGCCGGCGCCGCGCGCAGCGAGGACGTTGAGTTCGTGCTCTCGGCGTTCCACCGGCCGAGCGACGGCGGGCTCCTGCACGTGACCGGCATGGATGTGTGCGTGCGCAAGCCGATCCTCGTCACGTGCGGCCTCGACCGGAGCGTGCGCGTGTGGAACTACCTCGAGCGCACCTGCGAGGTCGCGAAGCAGTTTGCCGAGGAGGCCCACAGCGTGGCGTGCCACCCGTCGGGCCTGTACCTGCTCGTGGGCTTCGCCGACAAGCTCCGGCTGCTCAACGTGCTCATGGACGACATCCGGCCGGTCAAGGAGTTCGCGGTCAAGGCCTGCCGCGAGTGCCAGTTCAGCTCGGGCGGCCACCTCTTCGCGGCCGTGAACGGCAACACGATCCAGGTCTTCTCGCTCTTCTCGAGCGACCTCGTCGCGAACCTGCGCGGCCACAACGGCAAGGTCCGGAGCCTCTTCTGGAACGCGGACGACTCGGGGCTCGTCTCGGCAGGCATGGACGGCGCCGTGTACCAGTGGGAGCTCGACGAGGCCAAGCGCGAGGCCGAGTTCGTGCAGAAGGGCGTGCCGTACTTCTCGGCGCTGTGCAACCGCGAGGGCACGGCGCTGTTCGCGGCCGGCGGCGACCGGCTGCTCAAGGAGATCGAGCTCCCGTCGTCGCAGCTCGCCAAGGAGTTTGTCTGCGACCGCGTGCTCGGGCAGCTCGCGCTCGCGGGCTCGCAGCGCGTGCTCTTCGGCGCGACCGCCGAGCCGGAGCGTCCGGGCGCCGTGCGCGCGTTCAAGTTCCCTCTCACGGGCGAGTCGGTCGAGGTGCAGTGCTTGAGCGCGCCGGCCACGCGCCTGCGGCTGTCGGTCGACGACGCGTTCCTGTTCGCCGCGGGCGAGGACGGCGCCGTGTGCGTCTTTGAGATCCGGGACAAGGAAGGGCGGCCCCGCGCCAAGGCGGCGGGCGCCGGCGGCGGCGCCAGTGGCAGTGGCGGCAGCGAGTTCCACCACGCGGGCCACTTCTCGGAGGAGATCCTCGTGACGAAGAGCGACCTGGAGGAGAAGAACGCGCTCATGGCCGAGCTCAAGAACAAGGTGGACGAGCTCATGCTGCACAACGAGTACCAGCTCCGACTCAAGGACATGACGTATAACGAGAGCCTGAAGGACCTGACCGAGAAGTTCACGCACGAGATCGAGCTCGAGAAGAACAAGTTCGAGCTCCTGCGCGAGGACAAGAACGACCTCGAGATGGCGTTCGAGGACAAGCTCAAGGCGCTCGAGGAACGGCACCTGCAGCGCCTGCAGGAGGCCGAAGCCGCATTCCAGCACCGGATCATGACCGAGGTCGAGCGATACCAGGACGTGCTCGCGCAGCGGGAGGCCCAGTCCGCGCGCTGGCGCAGCGAGCAGGCCCGGCTCGTGAGCACGCACGCGCGGTACGTAGCGGACGTGGCCGAAGACTTTGCGCAGCGCCTGAGCGAGGACCGGCAGCTGCGTGTGCAGCTCGAGGACGAGACCGACGAGCTCACGCGCGAGTACGCCGAGACGGTCGCGCAGGTCGAGGCCGACGTGGACGACGAGGTCGCGGGCGCGCGGCGCCGGTACGAGGACAAGCTCCAGGCCGAGCGCGAGGCGACGCTGCGCTTCAAGGGCGAGAACGGCATCATGAAGAAGAAGTTCGCAGCGCTCCAGAAGGCGATCGAGGAGCAGCGCGACGAGATCAAGGGCCTGCTCGAGAAGGAGAAGGCGCTCGTGGAGGCCGCGAAGGCGCTCGAGCGCGAGATCCAGGCGCTCAAGCGCGAGATCCGTGCGCGCGACGAGACGATCGGCGAGAAGGAGAAGCGCATCTACGACCTGAAGAAGAAGAACCAGGAGCTCGAAAAGTTCAAGTTCGTGCTCGACTTCAAGATCAAGGAGCTCAAGCGGCAGATCGAGCCGCGCGAGAACGAGATCGCCGACATGAAGGCCCAGATCAAGGCGATGGACCGCGAGCTCGAGCTCTTTCACAAGAGCAACGCGCAGCTCGACCTGCTCATCGGCGAGCAGCGCGCGCGCATCGACGCCATGCAGCGCGAGGCCGCAGCCCACCGCCGCGCGCTCAGCGACCAGCGGACGTGGGTGCGCCGCTTCCGCTGCGCGCTCTACGAGTGTGTGCAGCATGTGCAGAGCCCCGCGGCGCTCGCGCGCCACGTCGCAGCGCTCTACAGCGCGTTCGTGCCGCCCGACGGCGTTCCGGCGGCCGACGTCGAGGCCGACATCCGCCTCGAGTACGCGCGCCAGCGGGCGTACCTCGACAAGTCCGTGCTCGTGCTCAAGCACAAGCACGCGCGCGACGCCGCGCAGCACCAGGAGGCGACCGTGCGCGCGACGGCCGACAACATGGCGCTCATCCGCGAGATCAACGAGCTGCGCAGCGCGCTGGGCGCGGCGAAGGCCACGCTGCAGATGGAGAAAGCGGCCGCCGGGGGCCGCCACCCGAGCCCCCTGGCGCTCGAGCGCGACCCGGATGCGCTGCTCGACCAGCAGCGCCGCGAAATTGACGAGCTGCGCCGCGCGGTGGGCGCGCTGGAGGAGAAGATGGCGGCGGCGAAGGCGAGTGAGGTGTTCCCGCCGATCCGCGGCCTCGACGGCTGAGCGCTTGCTCAAAAACTTTCAGACGGAAGGAAGAGGACAGTACAGTAGTACAGACATGCACGAAATCTGTAGATACCGGTATTTACTGGAACTACCGTATCGATATTCTGTGAATCACAGGCCCAAAGAGTCGTATCTACGGACAAACAAACCCTGTACGATCGACCACTCACGTTGCACGGCTGCAACCCCCCACCCAGCCTAACCTGCCGGTCCGACTGCGTGTCTAGGGCATCGAGTCGCTCGGGCGCTTGATAATCACTGTCTTGTTCTCGAGGTAGTTGTGCAGCCCGTGCTCACCGTTCTCGCGGCCGATGCCCGAGTCCTTGAAGCCGCCGAACGGCGTGTTGGCGTCGAACACGTCGTAGCAGTTGACGTAGACCGTGCCGGCGCGGATGCCGTTCGAGATCTTGATCGCGTTGTCGAGGCTCCGGGTCACGACGCCCGCGCCGAGCCCGTACTGCGAGTCGTTGGCGCGCGCGATGACCTCGTCGACAGTCTTGAACTTGAGAATCGACATGACGGGCCCGAAGATCTCCTCACGCGCGATCGCCATGTCGTCCGTCACGTCCGCGAACACGGTCGGCTCGATGAAGAAGCCCTTCTTGCCCACGCGCTTGCCGCCCGTGAGGATGCGCGCGCCCTCCTTCACGCCCACGTCGACGTAGTGCAGGATCTTGTTGAACTGCTCGGCGTCGACCTGCGGGCCCTGGTCCGTGCTGGCCGCGAACGGGTCGCCGACCGTGCGCGCCTTGGCGGCCTCGACTGACCGGCGCACGAACTCGTCGTAGATACCCTCCTGCACGTACACGCGGCTGCCGGCGATGCAGCACTGGCCCTGGTTCAGGAAGAGCCCGACCTGCGACTGGCTGATCGCGAGGTCGATGTCCGCGTCGTCAAGGATGATGTTGGCCGACTTGCCGCCGAGCTCGAGCGTCACGCGCTTGAGCTTGTGCACGTGCGCGGAGCGCATGATCTCGTACCCGATCTCAGTCGAGCCCGTGAACGCGATCTTGTCGACGTCGCGGTGCTGCGCGAGGTGCCGGCCCGCGGTCGCGCCCTGGCCCGGCACAATGTTGACCACGCCCGGCGGGAAACCCGCCTCGACGATGAGCTCGCCGAGCCGGAGCGCCGACAGCGGCGTCTGCTCCGCGGGCTTGAGCACGATCGTGCAGCCCGCAGCGAGCGCCGGCCCGAGCTTCCAGGCCGCCATGAGCAGCGGGAAGTTCCACGGGATGATCTGCGCGCACACGCCCACAGGCTCGGACTTGGTGTAGCAGAAGAACGGGCCGGCGATCGGGATCGTCTGCCCGTGGATCTTGTCGGCGTAGCCCGCGTAGTAGCGCAGCGTCTTGACCACGAGCCGGACGTCGACGCTCTTGGCGACGCTGCACGGCTTGCCGTTGTCCAGTGCCTCGAGCGCGCTCAGCTCGTCCGCGTTCTGCTCGACGAGGTCCGCGAACCTCGCGATGAGCCGCCCGCGGTCGCACGCGGCCATCGTGCGCCACGGGCCCTCGAACGCTGCGCGCGCGGCGGCCACGGCGCGGTCGATGTCCTCGGTGCCGGCCTCCGCGACCGAGGCGATCTTGGCCTCCGTCGCCGGGTTGAACGTGTCGAACGTGGCGCCGGACGCCGCCGGTACGAACTTGCCGCCGATGAGCAGGTTCGTCTGCTTCACCTGCACCTGCGACGCGAACGCGCGCGCCAGCAGGGCGCCGGAGCTCGAGCGGCCGGCGAGCGGCGCGTGCGCGGCAGCAGCAGCCGCGGTCTTTGGCAGCTGGCGGAAGATCGCGCGCTGCATGACTGGCAGGTTGGAGGAGCGGTGAAGGGGAGGGAGGGAGGGGGGGGCTGGGAGCTTGGAGGCGAATCGCCGAATGAGGTCAGGAGCTGCTGGACTCTCGTGCTGGTGCTGAAGGTGTCTGTCGGTCGAGCAATTGGCACACGGATACATGAGACTTCAAGTACACCTTCTATAAACGATAAGATCGAATCAGAACGACTTTACAGGGGTACTTATTTTATGAGGGTGTGGAATACAGCAGAAACACCCAGGAAAGATAAAACGATTGAGCTCCGCATTCATTTCCGCAGGTTTCGGTTGTCATAGATCCCTTGCAACTTCAAGTCCATCCTTTTTGATCAAAACACATCGATGTTAAATACTGTTAATAACATCCAATACAAACTCCAACTGAAAAAAACTGCGCAAATCCCGCATGATGCGGCGCAGCAGCACTCAACACTGTCAACGACGACACTTTCGCGACGTCCTTGCGCGACCGACGCCCCCCAAGTCATCACATGCACCGCATTCCTCCCGGCGCTCTTCTTGAAACGCCCGCTTTCTTCAACGAGCTGCGTCGTCGTTGGCACTTTGCGATCCGCTCTCCAGCGCCCAGAAGCAAACGACAACGTATCAAAGACGTCACGACTCGAGTTGGATTCACACAGTGAATGAAAGTCTCCCACACAGCCAGCTGCACAGGGCTGATCGTTGCTGCACCTCAGTCACTCACACAGGGCGATGATGGCGGCCTGCGAGCTGCTTGCACAATCAATCACGAGCCTGGCGACGAAGCGGGCAGCCCGAGCAGCCGGCGCGCGTTGTCGCGCAGGATCGCGTCCTGCACGCGCACGTCGAGGCCCGCGAGCGTCTCGTAGTTGGCGACCGTCGACGGCCAGTCCCGCGCGCTCAACGGAGCTGGGTCGGGATCGCTACTTACCGGCAGCGGCGGGAAGAACGGGTTGTCGGTGCCAAACACGACTTTGTCGGCGCCGACAAAGTCGAGGAGGCACTGCAGCGCCGGCGCGTGGTACGCGATCGCGTCGTAGTAGAAGCGCTGCAGGTAGCAGCTCGGCGGGTGCTGCAGCCGCGACGCGACTGCGGGGTCGTGCGCGACGCACGAGTCGAGCCGGCCGGCCAGGAACGGCAGCGTGCCGCCCGAGTGCGCGAGCAGGAGCTTCAGGTCGGGCACAACGTCGAGCATCCCGCTGAGCACGAGCTGCGACACTGCGACCGTCGTCTCGAACGTAAACCCGAGCGCGAGGAACAGCGCGTGGCCGTACTGGTGGTAGTGCTCGTTGCCGACGCCGTAGTGCGGGTGCAGGAAGATCGTGAGTCCGAGCGACTCGACCTGTTCCCCCAAGTGTTCGGGAGCACAAGCAAGCGCAATCAGCAACCAAAACGGTCTACCACCATCGACCAACCTCCATAAATACCGGTATACTAGTGCAAACCGTTTGGTAGAACGCGAGCATGTCCGGGTCGTCGAGGCCCTTGCCAAAGCCCGACGTGCCGAGGATGATCCCGTGCACGTGCTCGAGCGCTGCGATGTGGTGCAGCTCCGCGACCGCCTCCGCCAGGCTCTGCGGGGTGACGCCGAACGCCACGAGCCGCCCGCGCGAGTCCGCGCAGAGCGCGTCGATGTCGTCGTTGAGCAGCGCCGCCATCGCCACCTGCTCGCCGAGCGGCAGGAAGTCGAGCCACGGGTTCGCGAGGCTCAGCGCGGACGTGGCGATGCCGTGATGGTCCATGTACGCGAGCTTCTCGCGCACGTCGTAGTACTCGGCGCCGATGGGCCGCCCGGCGCGGATTGATGCGTCCGAGGCGGCGAGCGCCGCGTCGTCCAGCTGCTTCTGCTCGTCCGGCAGAATCACGAGGCGCTCGTCGCGCACGAACGGCACCTCGCGCCGCGCGCGCAGCATCGCCATGTACCGCGGGAGGTACACGTGCGTGTGGAGGTCGATGGCCCCGAGGTCGCGCATGCGCGCCTTCCCCTGGCTGTGAGAGGGGAGAGAGAGAGAGAGAGAGAGAGCGGGGTGGTGAACACACGCGCTCAAGTACGTTGACGAGAGCAGAGAGGAGCGGTCACCTCTGCAGCAGGCGCCCGAGCGCGCTCGTCGCCATCTCTTCGCTCTCTTCGACTTGAGATCCGGGAATAATGGGGAGGAATATCAACAATTGAACTATCAAACAGCATAGTATGTTATTTGAGAGGGTGATTCTTGAAGTGCTGAATGTAGCCATTTTACGACCCACTGCGAGTCGCGAACGAATGGGCGACGATCCGTACGACTTTGAGATCGCGATCCCGACAGGCGGGGCGGCGGTGGCGCAAAGCGGCTTCGGGGGATCGCGGCGATATGGAGCCAGCAGCAGCGATGAGAGCGGGGGGAGCGCCAGCGACTCGGACGCGTCGAAGCCGGAGGAGGGTGCGCGCGCTCGAGCCAAGGTGGCTGCGAACCCCAAGCAGCGGCAGCCGGCGTCTCGGTCAGCGGTGCCTGCTGCAGGTAGCGAAAGCGCGCTGGACAAAGCAAAGAGCTTCCTGTCCAAGTACTCGACCAAGAGCGTCGATACGAAGCAGGACAAGCCGCTGGGGAAGTGCGTGTGAGCTGTTGAGATCTTGGTTGGGGAAGGTATCGCTCACCGATCGCTTCTTGATGGGTGGTGGTCGTAGCTCTCGCTCCAGCCGCCGAGTGGACTTGAGTCTCGACGACTCGATGAACTTTTCATCGGACGAAGACGAAAGCGATGATGAGGATGCTCGTAGCAGCAGAAAGGGGAAGGCAGCGTCGCGTGCCGTGGCATCAGTTCAACGATCGACGAGTAGCGCCAAAGCACCACCAGCTACGAAGCGCGTGCAGCTTTCTGACAGCGAGGACTACGGAGTGGGATCAGGAGACGACAGCCACAGTCACGAACCGTCAGAGCGGCACGCAATACAAGCGGCGCAGGAGGAGGAGTCCGAGGGCGAAGCGGACGACCGATCGCGTGTCGTAGGTGTTGGCGCAGTCACTAAACAGCGAGCGGTATCCGCAGCTCCCACTCCAGCTCCTGACCGCTCAACCGCACCTGTGGCGCCGTCTGTACCCCGCAGTGTTGAAAGCAGCGTTGGGGAGGACGACGAGGAAGTTGCGTCGTTCATGGAAGAGTCCGGCGATGGCGATCCACCGCCGTTCACTTCGACGATCCCTTCCAAAGCAAGTTCAGCTGCTCCGCTGTCGCAGGTCGCCAAGTCACATCCCGTCGCTCACAACGACAAAGTGGAGAGGAGTGAGGGGCAGGAAGAGAGCGTCGCGAGCAAGAGCGACTACCTTGAGTCCTTCGAGGGCGAGGACGACGAGCCTGCAAGCGCAAGACTGGTCCCAGTCATCCCGACTGTGAAGCAACCAGCAGCTTCCGAGAGCGGCGTGTACGAGGACGAAGACTTTCATGAAGACTCGGGGGTCGCACCACCTGCGATTGCTCCAGTGGTCTCAGCACCTCCGGTCGCCCAGCGCGAAGCTTCCGCGAAGCCCGAACCGACCTTCGACTACTCGATGGACTTCTCCGATGACAATGCAGATGGGAAGCCCGACGACATAGCTCCGCTGGCAGCAGTGGAGACTCCGTTGAGTTCATCAAAGGCTGCTCAGCATCACGAGAGCCCTCGGTCGTCGCCAGCAAACTCCAGCGATCCCCGAGACCAGAGCGACTACCTCGAATCGGATGCGAGCGACAGAAGCGAAGCCATCGTTGAGGGGGCGAAGGCGATCGCCCCGTCGGGTCCAATCGAACGACTCGGGGACGAAGACTCTGTTCTCCTTTCATCTCACTTCAGCGTATCAGAAGCGACCGACGCCAACCAGTGCATCTCGGCAGTGTCCGCGAACAAACCGGATGATGTTCTCGATGACTTGCGTCGCAACGACGCCGGTCAGGAGGCAAAGACCATCGAGCAGCAAGTGCACGAGGCTCCGGCATCTTTAGGTACAGTGAAAGGCGCTCCCGTACGTTCTGCGACCCCAGACGCTCTGCAAACAAAAGCGCCGATCTCGCTTCATACGCGAGATGCGCCGTCGACTACGCCGACTGCCGACACCAGCGCGCGAGGACGAGTGGTGATCGTGCGCGAGTACGAGCGGTCGGCTCGCGAGAGCGTCGAGATGAAAGACGCGAGCACGCAGTTCACCGGGAACCACGCAGCCGTCCAAGCCGATCTCACTCCGGACGGAATGCACAGTCTCCTTGCCACTCCGCCTCCTCTCGGCTCTCAGCAAGCGACGCCAACGCCCGCGCCAAGTGATCAGAGCAGACGTCCTCCAGTCTATGATTCGAACTCACCAGCTCCAGCGGTGCCGCCCCCGCCGCCAGTGCCGGTCCTCGACTCGTCAAGCTACTCGATGGACGTGCTGCGACTGCCGTCCACAGCGACGACTTCCATCTATAGGCAGCAGCTCCTGGCGCTGCAAGAACAGATCCGGATGAAGAAGCGCGAGACGGAGCGGCTCGTGCACGAGCGGATGACGTTCCAGTACTCGAGTCTGCGCGGCACCGAGCGAGTGAGTCGTCTGGCTCGCTCCCTGTGCGTTTCTGTCTCTTGGGTGTTACTCTCGTCGGTGATGCTGACGCCTTGTATGTGTCTGTGTGAGTTAGTTCCTCGAGTCGAACCGCCCAGGGAAGCTCGAGCTCTGGCAGGCGCTGATGCGCGTCGACCCGACGCTCTCAGAGCGTAAGGCGCGTGAGATCGCTCGCTTGACGACCGAGAACACAGCTGCGTGAGGTCGGTCGCCTGGGGCAGGCGCCGCTCACCTCACACTATACGGAGACTTGGACGACCAACTGCGCCAGGAACTCTGCGTACTCGATCGTGCCGGACCGGTCCTGGTCGAACGCCTCCAGCAGCAGGCGCGCGTCGCTCTTCGACAGCCCGTGATCTGTCGCTAGCGCTTCGAACTGCGACTCGGTCAGCCGCCCCTGCTGCTGGCTGTCGTACTGGCGGAACACGGACTGCACCGTGCCGTACGTGCTCAGAATCTTGGACAGCAGGTCCTTCTTCAGTCGCTCGACTAGGCCGGACGAGAGCTCGCCGTTCGCAGCGGCCAGCGAGCTCCCGCGGCGGCTCTCGCTGGCCGCGCCACTGCCGCTGTCGGTCTCGTGAGCCCGAGCAACTCCGTGCCGCGTGTTCTTCCTCGCCCCGCCGGCCTGCGCGCCGCGGTTGCTCTCCTTCGCGGCGGAGAAGCCGGCGATGAACCCCTTGTAGTCGATGTACCCGGAGACGTTCCGGTCGAGGTGCCGGATCACGCGGCGGATCTCCGGCTCCGGGAACCGGTACGCGCGCAGCACCTGCCGGAACTCCTTGTACTCGAGCCGCCCGTTGCCGTTCAGGTCGTACTTGCGGAACGCCGTCCGCAGGTCGCGCACCTTCTCGAGCATGCGGGCCGCCAGCTCGCGCTCGATCTCGAGGATCGACTCGAGTTCCTCGGCGCTAAAGGGCTCGTCGTCGCCGCTGCTTCCCGCGCCTGACAGCAGCCCTGCCAAGCGCTGTTCGCCCCGGTCCCCGTTGCTGATGCGCAGCGGGTTGAACACGGCGCAGAACTCATCGTAGTCGACGGTCCCGGACCCGTCGACGTCGAGCCGCTTGAGCAGCGCCGCGATGTCGTCCACGCGCACGATGCCGTAGCGCGTCATGAAGCGTCGGAACTCGTCGTGGTCGAGCTCTTTGCTGTCGTCCGCGTCGTACTCGTTGAACGCGGCCTCGATGGACGGGTGGCAGCTCAGCACGCGCTTCATCCACTTGACCTCGAGCTCTCGCTGGCGCGCGGCGCGAGCCTTCCGGTTCTCTGCCGTGGCCTTCCTGGGAGACGTGGCGCTCGCTCGCCGCGGCGGCGCGTGCGCGACTTTGCCGGCCCGCTCGTCGTAGAAGATCGCGGCGAACTCGTCGTAGTCGATGGCGCCGGACGAGTCCGCGTCCAAGCGCTTCGTGAGCGTCTCCACGTGCTCGCGCTCGCTGATCCCGAACGCGCTCAGGAGCCGGCGGAACTCGTCGTAGTCCAGCTCGCCGCTGTCGTCGGCGTCGAAGGCCTCGAACGCGGCCCGGACCGAGCCGTGCGCGTCGACCGCGCGCTGGACCCACGCGTCTTCGCTCCGGCGTGCGCGCGCCGCCCTCTCGCGCCTCTGCTGCACCGCAACGCTCGGCGTCGGCCGCTGGGTCGGCCCGTTTGTGCCGCGGGTGTTCGCTTTCTGCTGCTGCGCGAGGCGCTGCTCGCTGAACACGGTGAGGAACTCGCCGAGGTCGACCGTCCCCGAGTTGTCGACGTCCAGCCGCTTGAGCAGGAGCGCGACGTCGTCGTCGTCGTCGATGCCGAACCGCGCCATCAAGCTGCGGAACTGCGGGTAGCCGAGCTCGCTGCGGCCGTGGCGGTCGAACGCGCGGAACGCGTCCTGGACCGAGCCGTGCTCGCGGAGCGCGGCTTGGACCCAGAGCAGCTCCTTCTCCCGCAGGAAGCCGAGCCGCGCCTTCTTCCGGCCCTGGGTCTGCTGCTTGTCTGCCTGTGACGCCCTCGCGCGGTCGAACACGAGCAGGAACTCGTCGAGGCCGATGGCGCCGCTGCCGTCGCCGTCGATCCGGTCGATGAGCGCGTCGATGTCGCTGTCGCGCTTCATGCCGTAGTGCCTCATGAAGCGCCGGAACTCGTCGTAGTCGAGCTCGCCGCTCCCGTCCGTGTCGTGCGTGCAGAACGCGTCCTCGAGCGACCGGTGCTTCTGGAGCACTCGCGTGACCCACTGCGCGTACAGGCCGCCGCCGCCGGCTGCCTGGCGCTTGGACGGAGACGAGTCGCGCAGGTTCAGCCGGCGCTTCTGAACCACGGACGCGAACGTCGCGTAGCTCACCCGGCCCCTCGCTCGCCCGTCCGTCCGTCCGGGCTGTCGCGTCGCTGCGTCGTCCTGGTCCACTTGCTTGATGACGTGGAGGATGTCGGACTCCGTGAGCCCGTAGTCGCGCATCAACTGCGCGAACTCCTCGTAGTCGAGGTACCCGCTGCCGTCGGCGTCGTACTTGTTGAACACTGCGACCAGCTTCGCGTCTCGGTCTGCCGCTGCATCGCGGACACTGGCGCCGTCGCCGTCCCGGTCGTCGCGGCCGTCGTCGCCGCCTGCGATCGGCGGGTACAGCTGCGCGAACTCGTCGAACTCGATGACCCCCGACCCGTCCGCGTCGACCAGGGCGATCAGCGCGCTCAGCTCGTCGGGTCGCAGCTTGATGCCCATGCCGACCAGAAACGCCCCAAATTCTTGGTAGTCGAGGCCGCGCTTGTTCTCCGCGTCGTATCGCCGGAACTCGTCGCGCAGCCGCTGTCTCGTGCTCTCCGTGTCGTGGCGGACGTGGAGCCTCTCCTCCAGCTTTTGCTGCACCACGTTGACGACCTGGTCCGTCCTGACCGGCGCCAGCTTCCCTGTCAGTGCACTGTGCTTCAAGTAGGGCGTTGCGAGCGAGCTCGCGGTCGCGGTGGGAGACGGCGCGACCTGCGCTGGCGGCGGCCGGTAAAAGAGCAGCCCGGCCGCGAACTCGTCGTAGTCGATCGTGCCCGAGAAGTCGCGGTCCAGGTACGCGATCGCCTGCGCGGCCTCCTCGGCCGTGAACTTGTACATGGCCATGAACCGCTTGAACTCGTCGTGGTCGAGGTGGCCGTTCCCGTCGTCGTCAAAGTCCAGGAACACTTCGCGGATGCTCTTGTTGTGCCCCATGACGCGCTGCCGGAGCTTCGCGCGGATCGAGTCCATCGGGTCCTGCGCGTCGAGGGCGCCTGCGACGCTCTTCGCAATCGACGGGCTGCCCCCGAGCGGCTGCGGGGCGTGCTGCTTCTTCGGAGAGGCCTTTGGGTACGCCTGGTTCACCCCGAGCTTCACGTCGCCCGAGAATGCGTGGAACGAGATCGCACCGTGGTTGTCTCGGTCCAGGTGCTTGATCAGCCGCTCGACCTCCACCCCCGCGAAGCCGTGGTCGCGCATGAAGGTGCGGAACTGCGGCAGCGTCAGGCTCCCAGTCTTGTCGACGTCGTACTGCCGGAACGCGTCCTTGATGTTCGGGGCCTTGCTCTTCACGAGCACGCGCTCGATCACCTTCCGGTGCAGCTGCTTCATCGCGCGCTCGTCGGCGACGACCTGCGCGTCAGCACCAGCGTTCTTCGACGCGATTCCTTCAAGCGCGAACTTGCTGCGCTTGTTGGCGCTGCTCGTGTCTGTCGCGCCGACATTGTTCGGCAGGAAGTGCTTTGCGAGCACTCTCGCGTCCATGAAGCCGGAGGCCTTCGGGTCGAGGGTGTCGAGCACGAGCGCAGCGTCGTCCGACGTCAACCCGAGCGAAAAGAGGCACTTGCGGAAGTCCGCCGCGTCGATGTCCACGTCGCGGAGGCTGGCGCTCTCGACGTGCGCGATGAACTGCTTGATCGTGTTCGCGGCAGGGAGCGGCGGCCGGTTCGGCGACTCGCCCCCTCGAAACGAAGAGAAGGCTTGCCGCACCTGCGCTTCGAGCCTCGCCAGTCGCTTGGCATCGTCGAGTTTTTCGCTTGAAAGTATCATGCTCTGCTTCACTCAGTGACAGCGCGTGAGTAGACCAGAACCACAGGGCCGGAGTCCAGCGTGACTTCACTGTTGCAGACGATCCTGTGCGTACCTCGCTCGACGATGCCATGGTTGATATTGCAGACTTCTTCTCGAGATTCTGCCCAGTCGAGACGGCGTTCGCTTTGCGCTGCTGGGCCGCAAAGTTGCCAGAGTGCGCACCGATCCGCTTTGCGGTCGGCGACACCATGCACGGCGAAGCTCCGGCTGGTGAAAGGCGGCGAGAACGGAGCCGCGGCGAGCGAGCGAGCGAGCGAGCGAGCGGAGGTGTCGTGCAGCAAAGTTCCCCGACTTGAGACTTCCAGGTGACACCGACAAGAAATTTACCGTTTCCACAGTAAAAATACACCGGACAGTTTGAGGGAACGAACTCTCATGTCGTGTCGATCTGGATGGCAGCGAGAGAACTCATGTCGACCTGGCGTGGGCGCTCATACAGTACCGACCAGCCACATTTGCGTGCGCAGACAGACAATCGGGTCGCAGCGAGGCCGTTGGGGTGTCTGTGACGCCGTCCTCTTGATTCCGGACTCGAATCGCAGCGCGTGGTCGGGGTCCTGGTTCCGAGATGCGTCCACACAAACGCTCGAAGCGCATGAACCCTTCGCTTTGTTCGTCCATTCGCCGCCCAGCGAGTGCGTCGGTCTCACCGGCGCCAGTCAAATTGCCGCCACCAATCAGCCAGGCGAGCGACTCGCTGAGCTTCCAGTGATTGACAATCAGCATCAAACGCATACCAGTCGGACTAGGACTCCCTGTCAGTTTGTGCCTCTTTGCCTTAGTCAAACTGCTTCGTGCAAAGAGGAACGAAACTTGCTCGGGCGGACTAAAGGCGCCAAGCCGAACCACACACGGCCAGCACGCATGTCCCGGGCGAGCAGGTCGCCGGCCAAAAGCTCCGCGCGCTGATCTCTGGGCTCGCAGCTCCGCTGAAAACATCTTGCGGGGCGTTCCCCTTGGTCGTTGCAACGTCTGTTGTGTCCGACTCTTTTTCCCCCTATACTTGATGTTTGTATGCCAACTAGTCAGTTCCCACCTTCACTATGAGAGGCGCCTTCGCCGCGCCTTCCCCCTCCCCAAGGCCATTCGCACACTCGGCGATTGACCGACCGACGACCTACTCCGCCCCGAGTCCCCCGAACGTTCACCACTTGCCGCCACTATGGTCTCCGTGCTGCGCGCGCTGCTCGTGCTCGCGGCCGCCGCCGCCACCGTCGCCGCGCAAACAGGCTCCGGCAGCAGCAGCGGGGGCGAGACCCTCGCACCGTCGACCCCCGCGCCGGCCACGCGCGCGCCGTCGCCGACCTCGCGCGCGCCGTCGGCCACGACCGTGGCGCCGACGACCGCGCCGCCCAGCGACGGTAGCCACTCGAGTGGCAGCACCGCCGGGGAGTCCCCGGCGCCGACGTCCGCGAAGCCCACGCCGAAGCCCAAGGCGAACAGCACGGACACCTCGAAGGCGCCTGAAGAGCCCGTGGCGACGGTCAAGACGCGCGCGTCGGTTGTGAGGGCGCTCACGCCCCCGCCCACCACCGACGACGTCGACACGACGGGCAACGCCGCGCTCGACAGCGACTCGGTCAAGTCCGAGTACGGTACCAAGGCCCCGGCCGCGGGCGAGGCAGAGGTGTCGTCGTCGAGCGCGGCCGGCTCCGCGGGAGGCGGCTGGATGGTGCCCGTGATCATCGGCGCGGTCGTCGTGTCCGCGCTCGTGGTCGTGACCGTCTACGTGCGCCACAAGCGCAGCGACAACGACGACGACGACGACGACAACGTCGACGACTTCCAGCGCCGCACGAACAACTTCTTCCAGCACCCACGCACGACCAACAACCAGCAGGGCGCGGCGACCGCGGCGCCGCTCGACCCGGAGCCGCCGCTCTTCAAGCCCCGACCCGAGCCCTCGAGCGTCGCGCTCCATGCCGTGTCGGTGCAGCCGGCCACGCGCTCGCCGCGCAAGTTCAGCATCCCGATGCTCCAGAGCCCGCAGCGCGTGTCGGGCGAGTCGATCGACGGCCGCGACACGGTCTCGGCGGCCCAGCAGCAGCAGAACCAGTACCAGCACCAGCACTTTGTCCCTCACGTCACGTCCCCTAACAGCTTCCACGACGAGCGCATCTCGGCGCGCTTCACGAGCGCGTCCATGAGCGGCGTCACGCTATAAGACCCGCTCGACGGGTGAACGTGGGCTGCTGCCTCCTGTCGGCCACTATCGGCTGCCCCCCATTCACCTTCTCGCACCCGCATGGGTGGGTGGCTGGGTGGCTGCTGTTGTTGTCTGTGGTGTGGGAGTCGGTCGTCGGGGGCAGCGTCAACACCATCGGCAGCAGAAGCGCCAGCCCCCCAGCGCTTCGTGGTGTCCTCCTCTTGTGAGGGTGGGGGTGGGTGGGGGGTCGATGCAACTGGCGACGTGAGAGGGAAGGAGCTCGTGGACTGGCACCCACACCCCCTGTGTCTCTAAGTGAATATCGTACTTAGTACGTCAGCGACCCCTTGAGCTTCTGGCTTGGAAGGCAGTGTGCGTGGGGAGGGAGTAGTACAGTACTAACTATGCGGACGCGCAAGAGCTCTGTCGCGTCGGCGGCTGCGGGCGGCGCGGGCCCCGCGTTCGTCGAGTTCCACGCGTCCATGTCGCTCGAGAACCCGGCGAGCGGCGTGGATCTCGCGCTCGTCCGGGAGCCACCGGCGAAGGGCTTCGAGACCACAGTGACCCCGAGTTCGGACGCGACACTCGCGAGCGTCCTGAGGCAGCGCTTTGACGTCTGGACGCGCGTGAACGAGGTGGGTCGCGCCTTCTTTGGTTGGCGGAGCTGCGTCACGCTCCCTTCGGATCAAATCGACTTGAGTTCTTCTGAGAGCTGCAGACGATCGAG
>SMMQ01003209.1:10251-24517 GCA_008271595.1 [Pythium] brassicae (nom. inval.) | reverse complement strand
CCCCCCCCCCCCCCCCCCCCCCACACACACACACACACTGGAATTCACTTGCTTCAACGCGCCGTCGGACACAGACACAGCAAGACTCGCCTTCAGCGATTCGATCGAGACAATCGCGGGGCATCTCGCCGAAGCAACAAAGCAACAGCTTCACGCTAAAAAATGATAGTGATGAAGGCGAGTTAAATATATATCGCATGTTATAAGCGGCGTCTTTTATTTGAGTCGCAAAAACTGCACAAAGTAATTACGCCAACATGTATTTAGCCTCCAAATTTACCGATTGCTCGCCACTAAGTTGTCTTCCACTCACGCAGTCACATCGCAGCAAGCACTTCAGCCAACAAATAAGCAACAGGTATGGACGACACGCAGAATCACATTGGACGCCCTCGCCTCGGTGGACGTGGGAAACCCCAGGAAGCAATACGTGCGCGACTTCTAATCGTACGATTTCAAGATGCAAGCGATTTGCCACCTGCAATCGTGTGGTTAAAGCGTGACACGATGGTCTGCTTCTTCCTCAGCCACCACGACACACCACAAATCAGTAGGCAAAAGATGATAAACAAGTGGATCGCGGACAGAGCCGGCATCAAGGCTGCAGTGTCGAACGCCCCGACAGCCACCCACCATCGCGCTCGACCGAGCGGAATCGGTTGCACTCTCCCTGCGGCAATGGAGGCGAAGCTCGTGAAGTGAGTGAACGACTTGCGTCGTGACGGGGTTCCAGTGTCAGCCGAAATGCTCCGTCTTGAAGCGTGTGAGACTGCACAAGAAGGAGGCATCTACGTCGAGCAGTTCGGGGCCTCCTGGCAGTGGCGACGGCGCTTCATGAAGCAACACGCATTCTTCTTTCGTGCCAAGACCCATCAAGGAAAAGAAGCGCAGCGAGATGCAATCGAGCGGGCGCGCAAGTTCACAGAGGAAGTCGCTTGAGTGGTTGAAGTCGAGGGCGTCACCAGCATCCTAAATGCTGACCAGACGGCCGTGAACTTCGAGCTACTGTCACGCACCACGATAGATTCAACTGGCGCGTCAACTGTGTGGGTGCGTTGTGGGGTGCGTGAGAAACAGGGCATGACGGCAATGCTTGGAGCAGCGGACGGGACCAAGTACCGGCCATTTCTGGTGGTGAAAGCTACCCATTCCAAGATCGCAGCAGTGCAAGATGAGAACGCGAGGCTACGTCACGGGTTCGGGAGACGTTGTGGAGCGAGGTTGAGCGACTACAAGGCGAGCACGGAGCACAAATCTACGACAACGAGACCGCATGATGGACGGGAGCCTTGACCGTCGCCTTCCTCAAGTTTCACTTTGGCCGCAGGTGCACGCTGAGCAATCCTATCATCCTCCTCCTCGACGACTTCAGTGGCCACTGGGTCCACGAAGCCGAAGAGTCCGCGGCCAGGCTTCGCGTCATCCTGCTGCGCATTCCAGCACAGCTGACGTGGCTCTGTCAGTCTGCAGACAGGACACAGCTGGCCCTGTTAATTATCGCTCACTTTGGGGCACGATACACCTTTGACAAAACGGAAGCGACAGTTAAGCTCAATTGACAGCCTTTTGAACTAATTTTGCTGCGAATTGCACTTCTAAAAAATATATCCATAAGTGTGGAGCGCAAGGGATTCTTTTGGAGAAGAAAGCACAAAGAATGTGACTACCGCGGTCAAGATAGAGGGTCGACTCCAAATGTCCATTTTTTCGTGGCACAGAGGGAGTGACGAGTCGAAGGTACTGTTGTCCGCTCACACTCCGACCAGGTCATAACGCAGACGATATCTTTTGAAACTTGACGAAAACAAAAGATCGTTCAAGGAAATATTCGTTAACTGTGGCATGTGAAGAACCCAGAAATTATAACCATCCTAGAACAAATATACCAAAACCTATGTCCACCCTTTCGGTTTCCCCTCTTTTCCCAGCCCTCATGCTGAGCCCGACCTCTTCAAAAAGCAAGGACCTTGCCTCGCTCACCACGCGTTACCCATCTCTGCGCTTCGAAACAGGATAACCCAATGTCAGTTGGATGCACAAAAACACTACCAGGTGCGAACGCTTGAGTCCACCATGCAAATACCATGCAATACAGGGGTTGTTGTGTTGAAAGGCTCTGGTTCTATACATACAGTGTCAGCAGAAGGTATATGACCACTCACTTTTTCATCATAACTTTGTCACAATAACGAATTGGACGGTCCAGTTTTGGCATGTTGCTCCCTTCGTCACGTCGAGGAGATAGCAAGCGAATGCTCTCAAAAACGATGTTTGGGGATGGTGGGAGAATAAAGGGTCTATTTTGGAGGCTGGTCAAGTAAAAATGACACCAGATAGCATCCAAAAAGCAAGATAAAATTGGTGATGGGTTTTGTGTAGGACCATATAATTGAAAGAAACAGCTCCGTGTCAAGCGAGCGCTTATCGTAGCTCAGCAGCAAAGCTTACCATCGTGTTGCGCAACAAGTTTATCATGTACATAGAGGGGAGACGTCTCATCTGCACTTGGTCTCCCAGTGAAGTTGCCGAAGAAGACGGTGTTTTTGGCTGATGCCACTTTGCCCATTGATGAACGAGAAATGGCGAAAAAATGACTGACTCAACAAGAAACCAGCCCACGAGGCTTGGAGACCCTAGCGCCCTTGAACATCCAGAGGGAACTTGTCGCGTCAAGCAGAGCGACTGCTGTTGCAGATCAAACTGGATGCTACGCTCTGTTGTGTTGCGCGTGAAAGCAGCTTTTTGCGTTTTGACGGCGGTGCTCCTGTCATCGAGCAAAATATTGCAATTTTATCTTGATTTTTGTATGCCCTCTGGTGTCATTTTTACCGGACCAGCCTCTATAATAGACCCTTTATTCACTTTTCGTGCCCTAACATCGTCTTTTTAAAATGATAAGACTTGCTTTCTCCTCGACGTGATGAAGGGAGCAAAATATCTACAGTGCCGGCGGAAAGTATATGATCACTCGCGAAAAAACACGCAAATTGCCAGTTCTCGGCCAATACCACATCGCTCTGAACAGAATACCGTCCAATCGAAAGCGTTGCTCGTGGCGAAGCTTTGACAGCTTTTCGTTTTAAAATCGAACCACTATAGCTCCCACAACGACTGGTGGTCATGGGCACCTCCGGGTTTCCCCCAACTGCATCCGGTGCGTATGCTGTACCTGCGCTATCGTCGCCTGTTTGAGCACATTTCGGTCGCATCCAACGTGTGATGATGCTCGCTGCGGCTGTCAAGACAAGCAGGGATGAGTTCCAGAGCGGTATCTTGCTGCATCTGGCGTCCAGCATGCCAAAAGCGCCGCCGCTCACAGAGTTCGAAAAAGGGCGTCTCGTGGAGCTCGCAAAGCAGAACAAGTCGGGAAGAGCCATCGCCAGGCCTCATGGGCGGTCGCCAGGTGTCGTTACAGCGTTCCTGAAGGACCCGGAGGGCTATGGCACCAAGCGCCGATCAGGGAGGCCGGCCAAACTCGACGACCGCGGCAAGAGGAATCTGCTTCACGTTGCGAGAGCGATTCACCTGAGCTCTACGAACCTCGTCGACGCGCTCAAGCTGTCGATTGACGCCCACCGCGTTTGTGAGCTACTACACATCGGCTCTCTCCTCCGCTACACGATGTGTACGCGCTCCCCCGCTCTAACCCCTAGCACCAAAAGACCAGGCACAAATGGGCAAAGGAACGAACAGAGTGAAGGCATGAGCAGTGGCGGTTGTGGGTGTTTTCAGATGTGAATAAATTCGACTTAGACGGCCCCGACGGTCTGTGCGGCTTCTGGCACGGCACACGCGCGCCACAGGAGCCGCGAATTCGACGACAGTCGGGTGGAGGCAGTGTCATGATCTGGGGCGCGTTTTTTGCTCACGGAACCTCACCGGCTCGCTATTCTCGAAGGCGTTCAAGACAGTGGCGCGTACATCGATATTTTCTCCGAGTATTAGCTGCCGTTGATTGACCTCCGCTTCGGTCGCGAGTGCCTGTTCCGGCAAGACGGAGCGGCTATCCATCGATCGGCGGCGACGTTGCAGTTCCTGGAGGAGTAAGGGGTGCGCGTGATGCCGTGGCCGTCACTCTCTCCCGACCTGAACTCGATCGAGAACATGTGGGGCTCACTCGCGGGTGGGGTGTACAAGAACGGACGCCAGTTCATGGCGAGAGGGCAACACATGACGGCCATCTTCTCTGCATGGGCGACGATCGGGGACGAACTCATTCAAGAACTTCTAGAATCAATGCGACGCCTCTCTGCGGAGGTGCTGAAGCTCAGAGGCGCAAAGACGAAGTACTAGCGACCAGTACGGCCGAGACGTGTAGAGAGAAGTGAAACTAGAAGTCACATGTAGTCTATACACTGAAGTACCAAACACCTTTGCTATGTATGTATGGGCGCCCAGAAGCATTGTGGGAGCTGTGGTGGATGGATTTTAAAACGAAAAGCTGTCAAAGCTTCGCCACGAGCAACGCTTTTGATTGGATGGTGTTCTGTTTAGAACAATGTGGTATTGGCTGAGAACTGGCAATTTTCGTGTTTTTTCGCGAGTGATCATATACTTTCCGGTGGCACTGTAATTGGCACAATCCAATTCGTTATTTTGACAAAATTATGATGAAAAAAGTGGGTGGCCATATACTTTCCGCCGCCACTGTACGACCACCCACTTACGTTTGGTGTTGGTCGTCTCAGCGAGCCGCTCTTTATATCGCTCTTTATATTTTTGGTCCAGACTGTATGTCTTCAATCAGTATTAATCGGTCTCAAAAACAGTGCAGATTATATAAAATGAACATCATTTATTCACTTTTAGATTTTACAGCACTTGAGAAGTACGGTTGTAATCGTTATGTGATATTCAATCATGGGATGGGCTCTACATCTCCTGCAACGTCAATTGAACATCACACTTAGACAAACAGCAAAATACTGGCACATAAATTCGACATTAATCAGAAAAACGTCTTCTTTAGCCTTTCATTTACAATCGTGACATGGAGGTCTCAAACTATAATAAAACCAACACAGACTTGCTCCACTTTTTACGAGACCGGAAAAGAGTTACATTTACACAGACTATTCTCATTAGTGTACACCCTTTTTGACAGGAAGTAAATTTATTATGGCAGTCGTGGCCACACATTTTCATGTGCAATTTGCTTGCAATTGTAAAAAGGCTAAATAAACTTCGTAAAATCGAAATCAATCCTTGGTATTCCCACTTCTTTGAAATTGGTCCCCTTTCGCCCCAATTGAAGCAACTTGAAATTAAAACTTGAAATTCGACTTTGAAATGTAATTTTCAAAGCAAACGGATCGAGCGAGATTTGTTGATAAAAAAGCAAACGTATCTGATGTATACTCTGTAAATAAATGTTCGATCCATGTGTCACCGTCAAATCTACTGCTAAACGAAACCTCGATAAAAGTCTTTATCTACGCTCTTTGGAAGCAAAGCTGTTATCGCCAATGTTATACAATATCCCCAACCGTAAATGATTCAAACCCACAAGCCCAAACGTGTGTGAATGGAGAGTCATGAACAGCGTTTGGAGTGGTATCAATCGGTAAGACCAGTAATTAAATTGCATTTGCGTCCGCCTCATTTCGATCAAACTCCTTGACATTTACAGAATCTATTCAAAGGATGATAAAAAGTCAGAATTTGGTAAATATCAATTTAGCCAGTACATACGAAGAAAATACGTAAGAGAGGAAACTAGTTATCGAACTCCTGTGGACAAGTGATCACAAGTTGTGAGTGTGTGCACACTTGTGACCCCCGACTACCCTCCTTTTCAAACTTACAGCATTCGGAAACAGGTAGAGTTTTTTAAAGAGTAAAGAGGAGTTGACCCAGGTGCATCTCAACTTTACTGAGTTGAGGCCACCGTTCTCACTCCAACCAGGTCATTTCGCAGTCTTCGAGAACTTGACGAATTCAGGAAACATTAGTTAACTGTGGCAAGTGAAGAACCCAGAAAGTTACCACCATCCAAAAACAAATATACCAAAACGTATGTCCACCGTTTCGATTTTCGTTCGCCTCTCAGTCTCTCATTCTTTTATCCTCCATATTATCATACAAACTTCAAGATAGAAAATCATCGTAACACCAGCGGCTGATTTTCTCTCCAACGCTCGCATTCGCATATCCGCGGGGTCTCTGCCTGGTGCTGCTGGTCCAGCGAGAGAGGGCGTCACCCCTCGCTCGCCCCCCACCCGACCCCATCCCGGCAACGATGGCGGACGAGCTCCAGAAGCTCAAGCTCAAGCTCGAGCCCCTCGTGTTCGGCGCCGACGTCGTCACTCTCCCCGAGGGCTACGTGCCCCGCGGGCCGGAGACCGGCGGCTTCGAGCCCGACGGCGCGGCCGGCGCCGGCGACGACTGGGAGGACGCCGACGTGCGCGCGGACCGGTATTCAGGCGTGCTCTACGCCGCGCGCTTTTTCGTCACGCGCGTGGGCTTCCTGCGCTCCGTGAAGCGGCTCATGATCATCAGCAGCAACCACCTGACGATCGTGGACCCGGCCACCGAGGAGGTGAAAGAGCGCTACGCGTTCGACAACATCAAGGAGATCACGGTCGCGAGCGACAGCGGCGGCGGCGGCGGTGGTGGTGGCGGCGGCGGCGGTGGCACAACCGCCGACCGCGCGTTCACTGTGTATATCGGGAAGAACCTGAAGGAGACGTACACGTGTCGCAACCGGCAGCACCTGCTCTCCGCCTACTACCAGCTGCGCGAGCGCGCATCGTCGGTCCGCAAGGACGGGCTCGACCTCGCTGCCAACAGCCCTTTGCTCCTCAGCGGCGGCGCGGCGGCCACCACTGGGGGCGTTGCCACCGGTCCGCTCGGCGCCGCGAGCGTCCTGGGCACAGGCGCGAATGGCATGTACTTTGACAGCCTCTTCCAGCTCTGCGGCAAGACGTTCACGATGACGAAGCTCAGCACGACGCGCAGCACGGCCGCGAGCCCCGTGAAGGTGAGCGTGCTGCTCGCGGTGCGCGCCTCGAGCCTCGACCGGCTCGACCCAGAGACGCGCGCGACGCTCTCGTCGCTGCTGCTCATCGACATTGTCAAGATCCAGCGCGTGACGACAAACTCGACCGAGCTGCTGCTCTACTACGAGAACAACCGCGTGCACCGGTACTGGTGCGACAGCCGCGAGCCGTTCATCCAGGCGCTTGCCAACAACCTCCGCTCGTGGCTCAGCGTGTCGCTCTTTGTCGAGGAAGTCGCGGACTCGTGCGAGTTCGACGCGCTCACCGCGACGCGCGACATCCCGCAGCCCGTCGCGTTCGAGCTCCCGGTGCTCAAGCTCAGCAAGAACCGCGCGCACCGGCTGCAGCTCCGGCTGCTCGGGCTCACGGCCACTGCGGTCGTTGAGCGGGATCCGGTGACGCGCAGGACGCTCGCGAGCCACTCGCTCAGCGACATCTTTAACCTTGTGATGTACCCGTCGCTGTCGGCGTCGGCTGGGGCAGGGGCGGCCGATGCGCCCGGCCAGGACAGCGACAGCAGCAACGGCGTCAATGAGAAGGAGACAGAAGGGACGTGCGGCAAGTTCGCGCTCGAGCTCAAGCACGGGCGCACGCGGCGGTTCGTGTGCCTGCCGTCGACTGTGAGCCGGCGCGACAAGGAAGTCGGGCTCGGGCTGCTCCGCGTCACGGCGGCGCACGAGCGCGAGCTGCGGCAGATGCTGGGCGACATTGGTGGCGAGTACGACGTGCCCGCGTGGCTCCAGGTTGCCGGCTCGGCGACGCTGCTGAGCCCGAAGGAAGCGCGTAGTCTCTTCCTGAGCAACCTCGTCGAGATGTGTCGCATGAACAAACTGCACGTGTCGTGGTCAACCGAGGAGACAAAGGTCGCGTGCAAGGAAGGCACGTGGGGCACGGACGTGCACCCCGAGTGGGAAGACCTCTTGCTGCGCAAGCTCGTGAGCCTCAGCATGGTGCCGAACCTTGTGACGAAGGACTCGCTCGACGCGATCTTCCGCCAGCTCGAGCAGTTTAACCGCAACATCCCGCTCGGGGGCCTGCGCCAGCGCGACCGGCGCGCGTTCGCGTCGCTCATGAAGGTGCTCGAGGCGTTCAAGGAGTACACGGTCGCGCAGCTCAACAGCCCGTCGAGCTCGGACTCGCCGATCCCGACGACCGAGTTCCAGGTCGCGCTCCTGCTCGCGATCCAGCGCCTGCTCTGCACGCGCGGCGTGTTTGAGGAAGTGCCGAGCTCGCAGTACAAGCACAGCGTCGAGATCATCATGGAGCTGCTGCACTCGCCGGCCGAGGAAGTGTGCTTCGCGGCTGCGTGCGTGATCAAGTACATGGTGCTCAACTACTCGGACACGCGCAGCGTCAAGGCCGAGACTGCGAACCGCCGCGCGCTCTTCACCAAGTACCACGGCCGGCTCTTTGTCTCGCGCGCGTTCGACCTGTCGAAGAGCAACCGCGTCGGGCACGCGCCGCTGCACCAGCCCAAGTGGGTAGCGGCCACCAGCAGCAGTAGTAGCAGTGGGGGAGGGGCGAAGCGGTCGCTCACGTCGGCCGCTGCTGCTGTCCGCCAGTCGTCGTCGTCGTCGTCGTCGAACGGGAAGCGCAGCCTGGCGAACGCGCTCTCGTACTCGCAGCTCGGGCTCGACTACCTCGTGATCTCGATGGTGCTCCAGACGCTAGAAGTGTGTCTCTCGAGCGGCAAGAAGGCGACGCCCGAGCGCGTGTCGCGCGAGCTGCTGCGCGCGATGCGCATCGACGAGTTCATGCGCCATCACGCGCTGTTTCTGTTCAACCGGTCGCTGAGCTTCTCGATCGCCAAGTGCTCGTCGATCCTCGTCAAGATCCACGTGCTCGAGCAGCCGTCCGAGCTCGTGGAGCTCATCCAGGACTTTGCGCGCAAGCACGGCGTGCTGCTCTGGCAGCTCTACCTCTCGCTCTACGGCCAGGACAAGGCGCAGCGCCGGATTTCGTCGCAGCTCGTCGCACTGCTGACCCACGAGAACCCACGCTCGTCGTACGTCGTGCGCAACATCTTTCCGCACGCGCTGCTCGACGACATCCCGGTGAGTCTGCTCGAGTACGACGAGTTTGGCCGCCACTTGCCGACAGCGAGCGCCGAGTTCTTCCCGGCCAGCAGCGCGTCGTCCGGGGCCGGTGGCGGCGGCGCGCACAAGGCGGCGCAGAGCAACGGCCGTGACCCGACGAACGCGACCGAGAGCGGGCGCAGCAAGATGCCGTCGGGCGTGAACACGCGCGCGCGGCTCGTGCGCAACGCCAAGTGCGTCGTGCTGCTGCCCGAGTTCTTTGACCGCCTGTGGAAGAGCTACGCGACGAAGGACTTGGTCTGGGGCCCGGCTGCAGTCGAAGAGTTGATCCACCGGCTCGAGACTGAGGTCGCGGAGCTCGACCTCTATCGGCTCAAGTACCAGTGCTTCCTGTACATGGACCCGCTTGCGCGCGACAGCGAGCGGCACGGGGAGTCCGCTGCTGCTGCTCTGCTGCCGAGCGAGAGCCCGCACCACCAGGAGCAGCAGATTCACTTTGCGCCGTTCCCGTTCGAGCACTTCTTCAGCAGCACGGAGCACCGGCTGGCGCTCGAAGTCGCGAAGAAGACGATCTCGTCGTCGAACCGGTTCACCAAGTACGTGCCGCTGTCGTTCCTGCTCAAGCCCGACACGTCGGACGACGGCGACAGCGACGACGGCGCGGACGGGCCCGAGGGCTACGACAGCGACGACGCGTCGCTCGACGAGCAGGCACTGCGCGCGAGTATCGCGCGGCGCGGGGCCGGCGGCGGCAACGGCGGCGGTATCCCCGGCAGCGGCAAGCCGGATGACGACGACGACGCGAAGCACAAGGACGCGCGCGAAGAGCGACTGAAGAAGAAGAAGAAGAAGCGCGCAGGCAGCACCCCGCGCTGGTACGTTGCGTGGAACTCGAACGAGTTCGTCGTCGACTACGCGTGCCTCGCAGCCGAGATCAAAGTCGGCGCGTACTACCTCACGAACGTGCTGAACGACCGCGGCGTGCTGGTCGAGGACATTGACGGCGCCGACCGGTTCATGACGCTGCTCTACTACCGGCTGCTCGCAGAGGACAGCGCGCTCGAGACGCAGCGAGGAGGCGGCGAGCGCAAGTCGCTCGGGTCGTCGGCGGCGTCGGCTGCTGCCACGTCGCACAGCGAGCTGCACCCGCACCACCACCACCACAAGACATCGGACATTCGGCTGCTCGTGCTCAAAGTGATGATCCAGCTCTACGAGCGGCACTTTAGCGAGCTTTCGTCGCTCGTGTTCCTCAACCACTTTCTCCGCGTCACGATGCGGGGCGGCGAGACCGGCACGGAGAAGCTCTGGCCGCTCGTGCTGCGCGGCAACATCATGGTGTTCCTCGACCGCGTGCTCTCGAGTGCACTGAACGCGTCGCGGTTCCTGCGCGAGGACGAGAACCTTCGGATGGTGCTCGCGCTGCTGCACGAAGTCAAGCCGCTCGTGCTGTCAGAAGGCCCCGACGACGGGTCCGAGAAGGAGTACAACGTGGACGGCGTCGACGACAGCCACGACGACGCCGACTCGTTCGAGCACGATGACGACGATGACGAAGACGACGACGACTTTGAAGACGCGATGGGCGACGACTCGGCCGACGAGTCAGTCGACACGCACGACGACCCGATGGCCAAGCAGACGATCGACGCGCTCGAAGAGTCGGGACTCGAGGATTCGGTCCTGTCGAGCGACCTCGACTCGCCGTCGCACGGCGGCCACGGCTGTGGCGACGACGGCCACGCGCTGAGTCGCTTCACCGTCGTCACCGAGCACTGCGGCAGCATGAGCGGGTCGATGATCATGCAGACGTGTTTGAGCGTGCTGAGCCGGCTCGTGGACTGCCACACCGCGGAGGAAGAAGGGCACATGCACCAAGACGTCCGGTTCCCCAAGTACGGCCGGCTGACGCACTTTGAAGGCTCGGGCGTGAGTCCCGTGAGCGTCATTAAGCGGCGGCTTTGCGAGGACGAGACGCTGCGGTTCCTCGTCGGCCTCCTCGACTGTCCGAACCGCGTCGTGTTCAAGAAGTGCTTGGGGCTCATTCGGCTGCTCGTGCGCCACAACGAGGCGATCATCCCGAGTCTGCACGCGACCGGGCTCTTCTACTACCTGCTCCGGTTCGCGCACGACGTCGAGGAGATGGCAGTCGCTGCGCGGCTCATGTCGCACATCCACTTGCGCCAGGCGCGGCTCGACGACACGCAGGGCGGCGGCGGGCAGAACAAGAAGGGCGTGTTCGCGCCGGACCCGCTCACGCGCATCTGCCTCAAGAGCTGGCTCGTGCGCCTGCTGCCGGTGTCGATGGTCGCGCAGCTGCTCCGCCACGGACCGCGGCGGTTCGCGCTTGCGCTCTTCTCGGATGCGAACAACCCGGAGGTGGTCTGGAACGCGACGATGCGCGCGCAGCTCGTGAGTTACATTGACAAGTTCCTGGCGCACCACACGGACGCGAGCACCGGCATGTTCTTCATCGCGACTGGCGAGGCGTCGGACCACAAGGAGTGCGTCCCGCTCATTGCGTACCCAAAGGAGGTGCACGCGCTGCAGTGCTACCAGTACTACCTGCCGAACCTGCTCGACGAGCAGCACTTCCCGGGCTGGCCGATCAACGACGAGGCCGCGTTCCTGTCGGCGCTCCTCGACTCGGTCAACCGCTGGGTGCACCCTGAAGCGCTGCTCACTGCGCGCGGCGCGCGTGCGAGCGCGGGGCTCACGACCAAGCTGCTGTCAGTGCACGACGCGGTGCAGCTGCTCGACGCGATCGCGCTGCTGCTGCGTCGGTTCCCCGACGCGCCGAGCATCACGAACCTCGCGAATTTTGCGGTCGTGCTCGAAGCGCTCGAGAAGTGCATCATGGAGCTGCGCGACGGCAAGACCGCGAAGAGCGCGCGCAGCTTTGTGGACGTGAGCGGCGCGATCGCCCGCAAGACCGCGGTCGTGCGCGCGTTCGGCAGCGCGATCCGCGTCGTCAACCTCGCAGTCGCGCTCTCGGACGCGAACGCGCACGAGTGCAGCTCCGGCCTGGGGCTGCGCGCACTGTGCGGCGCGCTGCAGCTGCTGTTCCACAACCAGGACGCGCTGCGTGCGCTGCCGGGCTTTGACGTGCAAGTGACCACCCACTGGGTGCTCGAGGCGCTCGTGAGCGTGCTGAGCCAGCCGAACGGGCGCGTGTCGGCGGCCGCGCAGTCGCTCGACCTGCTTCCGTGCTTGACGCGCTTCCTGGCGCAGGACGAGGACCGCCTCGCGACTGACCTGTCGCTCCAGATCGTAATCGAGATGGCGGGGAGTGCCGGCGAGATGGCCGAAGTGCTCTTGCTCCAACTCGCCGAGCACGGCGTGCTCTGGTACCTGGCGCTGCTGCTGTTCCACTATGTGCCGGGGCCGCGCATGGACGGCGACAGGGACGGCGACGACGACGACGACCACGACGACGACGCGCAACGGATCGGTATTGGCGCTGCGCACGCGCTCGAGCAGCTGCTCAAGGCGAGCGCGAAGGAGGAGTCGATCGCGGTCTTTGTCACGCGCATGCAGACAACGATCGAGAGCGTGTTCACGCGGCCGCTGCTCGACATCCTGCGCACTGCCGGCGCCGAGCCGTTCCTGCGCGTGCTCGTGAGCGAAGTGCGGCAGCCGCACGTGATGTGGACGAAGCGCATGCGCCAGGAACTCATCGCGGTCGCGCAGCGCGCGCTGCAGTTCCACGCGTCGCTGGACCGCGCCGGGAAAGACGCGCACCGCGTGTTTGAGCTCCCCGCGCACTTTGTGTACGCCGCGCAGCAGGAAGAGCTGTGCGTGGCCGGGATCTTTGTCAACTTTTACAACGAGAACCCGCAAGCGGGCATCGTCGCGCAGATCGCCGGGACGCAGAACCCCGCGCCGGCAGCGGAGCCTATCCCGGCCGCTGGCCGCAAGTCGCTCGCGAAGCGCGCGTTCACCGCCGCGACCGGGGGCAGCAGCGCGGCGCCGGTGCCCGAAGTGCGCAGCGTGCACGGCCATGTGATGCACGGGCTCGTGGCCGCGCTCTCGCTCGACGTCTCAGGCGTGCGCGCGCAGCCGCAGAAGCTCGAGACTGTGCTGCTGTACCGGCTGCTGCCAGTCGCGACGGCGATCCGGCATCTGATCCAGTACACGCCCGACATGGACGTGCAGGTGCTGCAGTCGGACGGCATCCTGGCTCTGCTCTTCGTGCTCGACCACGAGGCGCAGCCGCACGGCTTCTCGTTCGGGCCGGCGGCGCCGCTGCTCCAGCTCCGGTGCGTCGAGTGCCTGCACATGCTATCGTTCAGCGGCAAGTGCGTCGACTCGCTCGCGACGCTCGCGCCGCCGTTCATCAAGAGCGCGTTCCAGGTCGTGTACAAGAACCTCGCGCGCACCGAGGCGTCGACCGAGGGGCAGCTCGCGCGGCTCACGCTGCAGCTGCTCGGGAACCTGTGCCTCATCCCAGCGTGCATCGACACGTTGGTCAAGGGCATGGACCCGACAAGTCTCGCGAGCCTGCTGCCCCACGTCTGGATGGGCGACCCGAGCGAGATGCAGCTGCTGCTCTGTCTGCACATGATCCCGCTCAAGCGCCACACGGCGGCCGCGACGCAGTTTGCGAAGGCGGCTGTGAGCTCCCAGCTCGCGGCCTCGCTGCTCAATCTGCTCTCGACGCTCGTGCCCAAGTCGAAGCTCGGCGAGAGCACACTCACCAAGTCGTACGCGGCGCGGTTCCTCTCGGTGCTGTCGTCGAACCCGGGCAGCGGCGGCGCGATCTCGAGCCTGCTCGTGGCGTCGCGCGTGTGGGAGACGCACGGCGACACGACGCAGGGCTCGTCGGACGACCTGCGTCGGCTACTGGTGCAGCCGCACGCGCCGGCGCTGCTCAGGGCGGACCACGCGAACCCGCAGAAGATCGGATAGAAAGAGAACGGGGCGGCGGAGCCGTGTGCGTGTAGTGGGTGGAAGGGAGGGAGTGAGGAGGATGTCGGTGGGTGGTGGGAACTGTGATAAAGGAACGCGGGTATGTCATGAACGAACGGTTGTGGTGAGCAAGCTGCTCCTGTTCAGCGATAGGAGCCCGGACTTAAACTTCGCACATTGACGATGATAGTGAGCACAAGACACTGTCAGGTTGCCTGGTTCCAGACTCAAACCGACCGACCATCTCGTCATGAAGACTTGAAGCCCGAAGGAGGCCTGGAATCAACGCAAGTCCCCATCGATCCACCACTAGTCAACGAGTTT
>SMMQ01003208.1:0-11647 GCA_008271595.1 [Pythium] brassicae (nom. inval.) | reverse complement strand
GGGGGGGGGGGGGGGGGGGGTTCGTATCGAACTCCGTGGGATGCTGGCTCGAAGACCTCGGCGTTGCTCTTCGTGCTGCAGTCTGCCGGGTCCACTTTTTCGGGCGTGACGCTGCAACGAACGCTGTGTCTGATCAAAATATTTGCAGTGGCTTATGGGAACGCGATTTAGTTTGGATATCTGTATGTATTCGTGGACTAGCGATAGGGTTACAGATCTGGTCATCGCCACCGCCAAGGACGCGACAGTCAGGGTGATATGTGATCTTAGGAAGGCGAACCTTCCAAAGTCAACGCATAGGAAGTTGCTAGCGTCAGGAATTACTGTGCTGGCTTACAAGCCAGTAGACGGAGAGATCCTACTAAATGGATCTCTCAATCTGGCTGACCCTGCGGTCGCGTCGAACTGGGAGGACGTGGTCATTAGCCGCGGGATCCCTCTTGTTCGAAACTTCCAAACCGTGTTCCACCAAATGTTCCCCAACTCGACTTTAGGTGCATTTTTTTTTCTTTTTAGATACGGTGTTTGTTTTTCACCCCAAATACTGGTTTTCGTATCCCAATTGCTCCCTGGAACACCGAGATCCTGGTAGACAGCGACGCGGTTGATCCGCTGGTCCTGCTCATGCAGGAATGCTACTCGCTGTACGTGAAGAAGAACTGCATCACAGTTCTGTTTGCTGAGTCAGCGGCCAGGGATTCCGAGCGTGCTCGTCTCGGTCTGCCACAACGTGACAGAACGACCTGGGACTGCGACGATGGGGCCGCTCGAGCAGAGCAACCGTTGGCAACAGGCACCCCTTCCTCTTCCTCTTCCTCTCTATTTTCCTCTCTCTCTCTCTCTCCGTTGAGGCTCGTGTGTGTCCTTCGCCCTCGCCTGCCGACTACTCTGCCCTCCTCATGCAGCGCCGCACGCCAAAGCCGCCGCCATCACCAGCTGCTGCTGCTGCGAGTCCGAACGCGTTCGACCCGCACTCCAGGTCTGTCAAGGCGTGGCAGCTCGTACTCTTCTGCGGCTTGCTCTACGAGGCGTTCCTGATCCCGTACGCTCTCGCGTTCACCTCGCTGGGGGTGCCGGACGAAAGCTTGGCCAGCGTACCGGCGTTCCAGCTCTTCTACGCCGTCGAGCTGCTCTTCTGCGCCGACTTCTACGTGCAGCTCAACACAGGCTTCTTCCAAGACGGCTCGGTGCACCGCGACGCGCGCAATGCGCGCCTCAACTACATCAAGACGCTGGGGTTTGTGCTCGACGTGCTCGCGGTCGTGCCGTTCTCGCTGGTCCTGCCGCTCCGCCTCTGGCCCGGGGGCCCAACGCACCCGGCGTGGCTCGAGGCACACAAGCTCCTGCGCGCGCAGCGGCTCCGGCGCCTCTTCTCGACCCTCGAGGACGTCTTCTCCAAGCACTTTGTCGCCATGAAGCTCTTCAAGACGGCGGTGGTCACCGCCTTCACCGCGCACTGCGTCGCGTGCGTGCATCACGCGTTCGAGTGCGCGGAGCAGGCCGGGACCGAAGCCGACGCGCTCTCGCCAACCCAGTACGTGAGTTCGCTCTTCTGGAGCGTCGGGCTCCTCACTGGGGTCTTTGAAGGTCGCCTCCCGCCGTGCAGTCTGGAGATCGTTTTCATGCTCAGCGTCGCGGTCGTCGGCTTCGCGCTCTTCACATACCTCTGCGCCGTGCTCTTTGTGCTCTCGAAGAGCGAGAGCAGCCAAGCCACGCTCGCCGAGGCGCGGATCAGCCAGCTCAAGCACCTGCTGTCGTTCCACCAAGTGCCCGAGGCCCTGCAAGCCCACGTCGTCGAGTTCGTCCAGCACCACAACACAGACGCTGAGTCGAATGACCGCGAGGTCGTGAAGCTGCTCTGCCCGTCCATCGCGAAGGACATCCAGGTCGAGCTGCTCCAGGGCATGATGGCCCGCATTCCGCTCTTCCGGGACTGCAACGAGCGCTTCATCGTCGCGCTCACGAGTCTGCTCGAGATGATCTCGCTGCCGGCGCACCACACGCTCTTCGACGTTGGGGACGCCGGCGACTGCATGTACATCGTCAACTCGGGCGTGCTCCACATCCTCGTCGGCGGCACGAAGGTGCGCGAGCTCCAGCAGGGCAGTTGGTTCGGCGAGGTCTCGGTATTCGCCAAGCGCCCGCGCACGGCCACGGTCGTGACCATGTCCTACTGCACGCTCTACCGCCTCTCGCGCTTCGATACGGAGCGCGTGCTCGAAGGGTACCCGCACTACGCCGCGCTCATCGCGCAGGCCGTGGACGAGATCGTGAACCAGCGGCAGGCCCCGGCGGCCGGCGGTGGCATCGGCGACGAGAAGCCCCCAGACGACGAGACCATGCTCACGACGCTCTACCAGCTCTCGCGCGAGCAGCCGGGCCGGCACAAGCTCAAGAAGAACCGGTCGCTCACGGACCAGCTCGCGTTCCGCCCCAAGAAACGCACGCTCGGCCGCAGCAAGTCGTCGCTCAACATGTCGGCAGCGCGACACGCCGAGTTCAGCGTCGGCGCGGCCGCGTCGGTCACAGAGAAAGGGGAACTTAACACGACGCCAATCGTGCTCCCAACCGTGCCGCCCAGGAAGCGGCCGCAGCTCGCGCGCAGCAAGTCGGCGTTCCCACGGCAGCTCTCGACCACGATTGCTGCGCTCACAAAGCGCGCGCGGCCGGTGCGCGGCGGCGGCACGAGCCCGCAGGATGCCATCCAGGGGTTCTACGATAAGCTCTCGAGTCGGCTGCTCCAGGAGGAGCGCGAGGGCAGCGCGCCAACGGGGCTCTGGGGCAAGGTGCTGATGAAAAAAGCGGTGGCGCCCGCCTCAACACTCCGCCAGCTCTGGCTCGTCGCCCTGCAGGCGCACCAGGTCTTCAACTGGGTGTACATTCCGCTGCTGCTCGCGTTCCCGCTGGCGGACCGCTCTGTAGCGCTGCGCGTCGTGCTCCACGGCGCCGGAGACCTGGTGCTGCTCGCCGATCTGTACCTCAGCTGCCACATCCCGTACGTCGGCGCGAGCCACGAGAAGGTGACGCACCCGCCTCGGATCGCGCGGCGCTACGTCCGTAGTGCCGCATTCGTCGCGGACGTACTCTGTCTGCTGCCGTACGAGGCGGTTCTGCTCTGGGCGAGCGTGGGACACGCGGCGCTCCTCCGTATCCCGCGCCTGCTCCGCGTCTGGCGCGTGTTCGGCCACGCGCGGGAGTGGGAACTGTCGTTTCGACTCGGCAGCCGCGCGCGGTTCGCGACCGTTGCTACCGTCTTCCTGGTCTTCGTGCACCTCGTCACGTGCCTCCACTTCGGCCTCACGCACGTTGAGGGCTTCAGCCCCATAGCCACCGCCGGGTGGATGCCAACCGACGACCTCGATGTGCGTGCGGTCGTGTCGGCCGCGGGGGACGTTGTCTTCCAGAGCGCGAGCACGGACGCTTCGTATAGCAGCGCGCAGCTCGGCGACGTGCTGTGCACGCAGTACTCGCGGTCGCTCTTCCTCGCGACGGCGATGCTCACAACGCGGGGCAAGATCGCCGAGCCGACTAGTGACCGGCAGTACAAGGCGGCGCTCGCAATCTTGCTCGGCGGCCTCGCGTGGACCGCGCTCTTTCTCGACGCGGTGCAAAAGCGCTTCGCCGCGTCCGCACTCGAGCAGAAGGAGTTCCTCGTCACGCGCGCGCGGATCCAGAACTTCCTGCGCTGCCAGAGCGCGCCGCTCGAGATGCACCACCGCGTGAACGCGTTCCTAGACTTCTGGTGGTCTTCACACCGAGGCGCGATCGTGGGCGAGCTGCTCGGCGAGCTGCCGGCGACGCTCAAACGCCAGGTGCTGCGCAGCGTGTGCAAGCCCGCGCTACAGACGCTCGCGCTCATGAACGACGTCCGACCTGCGCTCGACGCACTCGAGCAGGTCTTTGTCGACAATATCAAGATCATCCTGTACGGCCAGGGCGAGACGATCTACCGCCAGGGTGACTACGCAAGCGGGCTCTTCTTCCTGCTCGAGGGCGAGGTCGTGGTCATCTCGAACGGCGGTGCGCCGCGCACAGTCCCGAAAGGCGGCTTTGTCGGCACGGCGGCGCTGCACCTGAACGAGAGCTCTGTGAGCTACGCGGAGCGCCTGACCGCGACGTCCGGCTGCATCCTGCTCTTCGTCGGTCGCGCGCACCTGGACGCGATGCACAAGACGTTCCCGGGGCTCGCGATGGCGCTCAAGGCGCTCGAGAAGCGCATCGCAGACTCGAAGCTCGCGAAGGCGCAGGAGATCGCGCCGACAAACCGCAGTGGCAGCCCGGGCGCGCTCAAGGACTCGCTCGAGACGCGTATCCTCAAGCGCCTCGGCATCGACGAGGTCGTGTTCGACCCGGACGACACGAGCACGGCCGCGTGGGAGGTGCTCATGTTCGTGCTCATGACGGTGCAGAGCTTCAAGGTCATCTACGACGCAAGCTTCGGGGTCCTACCTGCGCGCGTGGCCGGCTCGGACGCGGCGCTCGTGCTGCTCGAGCTCTTCTTCTGCCTCGACCTGTTTGTGCAGTCCCGGCTCGGCTACTACCAGTACGGCAACAAAGTGATGGAGCTCAAGGCCATCAAGAAGCGGAACCGCCAGTCGCACCGGTCCCTCGTCGAGCTCGCTGCGATCCTCCCGCTCTTCGCGCTCAACTGGGTGCTCCCGCACGTCGCGGCGCGCAGCGAGCTGCTCAACGTGAACAAGCTGCTGCGTCTCGCGCGCGCGCCGCGGACGTTCGCGAGCCTCGAGAACCAGTACCTGAAGCGCATCCTGGCGCTGCGCATCGCGAAGCTCGTGTTCGTCGCGTTCCTGCTCTCGCATCTCTTCGGGTGCGTTTGGTTCAACTTCGGCGTGGCGGCAGGAGACGGCGCCGACGCGAGCGGGTGGCTCCCGGACCCACGCCTTGCGACGGCAAGCGCGAGTCTGCAGTACTCGGCCGCAGTCTTCTGGTCGCTCGGGCTTATGACCGCGTCGTACTCGATTGACCCGCCCAAGGTGGCGGCGCAGTGCATCTTCACGGTCGTGGTATTGCTTTGCGGCTTCATCCTCTTTGCGTTCACGGTGGGCAACCTCACGGACGTCGTGGAGCTCGCGGACGCGGACGCGCGCGAGTTCAACGCCAAGATGAGTTCGCTGCGCCACATGCTCGCGCACTTCCAGCTCCCGCCGGCGCTCCAGGACAAGCTCAAGACGTACTTCTTCTTCCAGCGCTTCCACACGATCACGCACGAGCACGCGCTCGAGCGCTGCCTCCCGCCGTCGCTCGTCACGGACATCCGGCTCGTGCATCTGCGGCCGATGATCGCCAAGGTGGCGTTCCTTTCCGGGATGGAAGGGCCCGTGACGCGGATGCTCGTCTCGCAGTTCTCGCAGGTGCTCGTCGTAAAGAACCAGTACGTGTGCCGGTACGGCGAAGAAGGCAGCGACATGTTCTTCGTCTTCACCGGCATCCTCGACGTGCTCGTGCCGAGCGACACGCTGCGGCGCAAGCTCTCGACTGAGACGGCAGCTCGGGCTCCGCCGGGCGCCGGTACTGCTCCGAGCGCGACAGCTAGCACACGCACAGCAGCATCAGGGAAGGGTGCGCCGGCCGACGCGGATCCGGCGACGTTCCACACGTACTTCTCGGCAGCCGACACGATGAAGCCGCTCGTGATGGCGCAGATGCGCAAGGTGAACGTGCTCACGTCTGGGAGCTACTTCGGCGAGGTCGCGATGTTCATGAGCAAGCCGCGCAGCGCGCACACGCGGTCTCGGACCTCGTGCGTGCTCTACAAGCTCTCTCGCGGGTCGCTCGAGCTCGTGTTCGAGCGGTACCCGGACTGGAAGGCCAAGGTGCTCCAGATCGTCAATATTCAGCAGAAGCAGCAGCACCTGCGTAACCTGTACATGGAGGAGCAGGAAGACGCGTTCGCACTGGCGAGCAAGGACCTGACGCAGATTGATCTCCTGGACGCTGCTCAGCTGCCGGGGCCAGAGCGTCGGGCCACGCTTACGGACCGGATCACGGGCGGGTCGAAGAAAATGGTGCAGGGGGTGTCCAGCCGCGGCTCTTCAAGCTCGTCGGCGACTGGGACGCACCCGAACCGTGACGGATCGGGGACGACATGGCTGCCGAGAAGCAATTCCATGGCGGAGCTGCGGCTCGGAAAGCAGGCGTCGCCGCTCTGGATCGATACGCTGCTGCAGTGCACCGAAGCGCAGAGCGCGTTCCACGTCTTCTGGCTGAAGGTAGTCGCGGTGTCGACGGTGTTCATGGCGCTCGCGGTGCCCTATCGCATCTCATTCGATCCGCTCACCCGGTTTGGCGCGTTCCCTGTCGTCGTGCGCGTGGCCGAGCACTCGTGCGAGCTGCTCTTCGCGTGGGACATCTGGCTGAACTGGAACATGCGCGAAGGCGCCGCGTCGATGGAGCTGTACGAGCAGCACCACCGCCAGTCGTACAAGAAAGAGCGCTTGTTCTGGGACGCGCTCGCAGCGTTCCCGATCGACCACTTCCTCGCTGACTTCTTCCGCTCGCCGTGGCTCCGAATCAACCGCTGCCTCAAGCTCGTCAACTTTGCGCACTACATGCAGGAGATCAACCGCCGCAGCGTCTCGTACGAGCGGAACCGCATCTGCACGCTCTGGACCCTGTACTTCGTCTTCACGCACTGGTGCGCGTGCACACACTTCTTCGTCGGCAAAGTCTCCGCGACTGGCTCCGCTGACGAGCAGGACGGTTGGAACAACTGGTCCGCGCCAGCGCGGTTTCTTGCACCTGCAAGTGCGAGTTCGACGCTCGAGTGGAGCCTGCTACGCTTCTTTCGGAGCGCCTTCTTCGCCGCCACCGCGTTCACGAAGCGCGGAAAGACGTTCACTCCGGGCGATGAGGTCGAGTTCGTGTTCAGCACCTCCGTGGCGTTCCTGGGGCTCATGCTCATGGCGCTCATGATCAGCGAGAGCGCCAACTTGTACACGTCGTACATCAGCAACGAGGTCGAGTTCCGCAAGAACCACATCGCGATCAACCTCTACTTGGAGCGCTGGCACGTGAGCAACCGCCTCAAGCGCCGCGCGCGTGCGCTCCTGGCGTCGCTCTGGTCGGCGCACCGCGGTGTCAACTACCAGGCGCTGCTTGACGAGGTACCGCTGAAGATTCGGGTCGAGGCCACCGAGTTCATCGCGAACGCGCCGCTCGAGAGGTTCCTCACGGTTGTCTTCCGCCCATTTGCGACCATGCACCCGCACGACCACGAGCTCGAACAGCTCATGCACGCGATCAGCCACGAGCTCAAGTACGAGGGCTACCCGCGCGACGAGAATGTGGTCACTGAGGGAAGCGTGTGCAAGACGATGTACTTTGTCGTGAAGGGCCACCTGGTGTCCCGGAGCGTGTCGAACTATGTCTCTGGCCTGCAAAGCGACGTCGAGCGGCTCACGAACGGCCACTACTTCGGCGAGCAAGGCCTTCTCGGATACTCGGTCAGCCGGTGCACCGTGAAGACCATGAGCGCCTGCGACTTGCTCTCGCTGAGCTCCGAAGGGCTGCTGCAAGCCATTCTCTCTCGCCCGCTCTTTAAGAACGCACTGAGCATCGCAGTCGAAGCATATCGCGAGATATGCAAGAGAGAGCGCGTCGGGGATACACCGCAGCCACCGGAGGACGAGTGGGGGAATCTCATCTGCTCGATTCTCGACAAGCGGAAGCAGATGTGGCTAGACGACTCGCTCGCGATGCAAGAGGACGACACGCCGGTCGCGGGTGAGGAGATGTGGAAGACGAACGGCTGCCAAGCTGGACAAGAAGTGGGTCTCATGATGGCGCATAAGCCCTCGGACTGCGTGCGCGTGTTCGAGGCGATGGTGCAGCTCATCGTTGCTCGCGGAGCCATGTCCAGGTGCGACAAATCGCTGTACAGCACGACGTCTCATTTCCAGGACAACCTGCCGCTCATGACCGCGATTTCGTTTGGCATGCTGGACGACACCAAGGGTTCCAAGTGGAGGATCCCGACAACAGTCGCTCCGACGGCTGTGATGGCAACGGCGGCTGGGGACGCAGGCCCGGTCAGTTTTAGTGTTGTGGGCGGGAGAGAAGGACCTCCCACCAGTTCTCTGGCTGAGACGTCGATTGGGAGTTCGATGACCAGGCTCAGCACGCCAGCAAGATCTTAGAGTGAGCGACTCGACGACCAGCAACTGTGAGAAGCGGACAGCGAGAGCGAGGCGGACGGTGCCAACACACACGATCGTATTCAAGTTCGAGTGCGCACTTCCGCTCTCGCTTTTGTCGTTGCCGCCCTCCCGCCGGTGACTCCGCCCGTCCCGCACACTCCCCCAGTCGCTAGGTCCACTGGACGAGCAGATGGCGACACAAAAGCGGAGGCACCGCCGAAGAGCGAGACGGTTTTCAACATGACGGCCCCAAAATCGAGAGCACAACACGCCGAAGCCGCCGGCACCGACGGAGTAACTGCCCTGCTCGTCGCTATCTAGGAGGGATGCGAAGACGTCGTGGCCGAGCTGCTCGCGCGGTACTCGAATATGGACGCGGTCACCAGCCTGACATTACTGTGCATGGCTGCGATGCTGGGACGCGAACGCGCCGTGGACAAACTGCTGAAGCGCGGTGCGGACGTGGACGCAGCGACGACACGCGGAGCGACGCCTCTGCACGTCGCGGCGGCATAAGGACACTCAGGCCGTGTGACCAAGCTGCTGGTGAACGGCGCCAGCGAGGACGCGGCGCGAAAGCACATCCCTCGCTGAACTGCACTCCACGTCGTTGCGAATTGCGGTCGCGCAGAGGTTGTGAAGGCGTTGCTGAACCACGGTGCGCACGTGGATGCGTTGGCTGTAGCTGGCGAGACTCCGCTGAACTTGGCAGCCCAGGAGGGACACGTCGGGTTGTGTTCGAGGTGTTGGCGAGAAGCGCGGACTCCCACGCCAGACGCAGCGACGAAGACGCTTGGACGCTTCATGCCGTGGTGGAGAAAGGTCACGCTGACGTCGTTGCGGAGCTGGTGCGGCGGGGAGCTCACGTCAACGCGAAGGTCGGCACCAAGCAGATGACTGCGCTGGCCATCGCGGTTCGGGCTCGGCAGTCTCACGTAGTGATGTAGCTTCTGCAGCTCAAGGCTAACCCAAACGAACGGGACAACAAGAAGTCGACCCTCTGTACGTGACAGCTGGGAACGACTACAAAGCTTTCGTGGCGGAGTTGCTGGCGTATGGCGCGGACCCAAACGCAGCGAACACGAAGAGTTTGACGCCGTTGCGTGGCGCAGCTGGTCGTGGATACAAGGAGATTGTGGTAGTGCTGCTGGAGTGTGGAGCGGATGTGAAGGCGACTCAGTCAACCGGCAAACCGGACTTCATCTCGCTTCCAGTCGCGGTCATGCCGACGTCTCCATGAAAGTTCTGGCGACTGGCGATCACGTGAAGGCTGTTTGCAAGAACGGCTTCACGTCACTTCATATTGCGACTGAGCGCCGCGACAAAATGGGCTTGACGCAGCTGCTGGCGCGCACACGGAGTAAACCCGAACGGGGTGACTCCCGACGGATTAGCGCCGTTGCACGAAGCTACTCTGGTGGGCTACGGCGTTTACATCGTGACGACACTCTTGCAGCACGGAGCAAGTGTGAACTTGATGGATACATCTAGTGACTCCAAAGCACCGCGCTGCTCAATGCGGAGACCTCGAGATCCTGATCGAGCTGCTGAATCGTGGGGCGAGTGTGCACACGGCGGACGCATCCAGAGAGACTCCTCTGCACCACGCAGCTCATTGCGGACACCTCGCTTCCGTGACCGCGCTACTGGATTGTGAGGCAAGTGTGGACTTGGTGGGCAACACCAGACGCGCTTCTCTGCATCGTGCAGTTTTAGGCGGACACCTCGATGTCGTGGTCGAACTTCTGAACCGCGGCACGGCGCGGCGGTGAGCGCGTCCGACAGTTACGGATGCAGTGTACTGCGCAGCGCTATAGAAACCACGCACTACGACATTGTCGCTGAGCTGATGTCGCGTGGGGCTGACGTCAACTACGTGACACCGAGAGACAGGTACATGCCTCTTCACACTGCTGCTTTTCGCGGAAGCGCTAGCACGGCGACGCTGCTTCTGGAGAACGGCGCGAGGATCGACACTTAAGCTGGCGGCGGACACACCGCGCTCAACGTGGTCTCTGGCTGTGGTATTGCGACTGACAGGACATCGTGCGGACGCTGCTGGTAGAAGGTGCAGATGTCGATGCTGTCGGCCACCAAGGACAAACGCCACTGCATATTGCAGCGTCATTCAGCCAGTCGAAGACCGTCCGCGTCCTCCTGGTGAGCGGAGCGGACGTGAATGCTCGTGACCGAACCATGCAGACACCGCTATTTGGAGCAGTTCGCTGTTCCTGGTCGGGGATCGTCGAAGAGCTGCTGGCGCACGGAGCGGATGTGAACGCTCAGGACGATGCTATGGTCACGCCTCTGGAGCTTGCCAGCCAGTCCGAATCTGATCGTGTTGCGAACCAGTTGCTCGCGTTCGGAGGCGGTTGCGGGCGATGGCTGCAGGAGCGCAGGACTTCCCAGCGTGATACAAACGTGTGCTCGTTGTGTGGCCTCGTGGCGATGATCGTGCGATCCTTCTCTAGTTGCACGGATATCCTCTTTGTCCAGAGACACCGTTCGTGCCACAGAGAGCGCCAAGAGTGCCGGCCTGGAGCTGATCAAGTGGCCGCACGAGCGAGAGTGAACAACGCATGCGCACGGCTGGATAAAGGTGGCAACAGTAAGTGAGCATCTCGCAATAGTCAAGTGGGTTCACGAGAATCTCCCAAGGGACATGTGCAGCACCGATGCGATGAACCAGGCAGCAGCGCGTGTACACTTCGACGTCGTCCAGTGGCTGCAGACGCACGGGATGGAGGGATGCACGCAAATGGCGATGAACCACGCTGCAAGGGAAGGCCACTTGGACGTCGTGAATTGACCCCACGCGACCGAACGGAAGGCTTCTCAGCAGTCGCGATGGACCAAACAGCGTCTAGCGGCCACCTAGAGGTCGTTCAACGGCTACATGAACATCGAACGGAGGGCTGCGCACAACGGAGACAACGGAGGGCTGCACACACTCGCGACGGAAGAAGCCACGCGCGCTGGTCATCTCGACGTCCTCAAGTGGCTCACGAGAACCGAGCGGAGGGCTGCAGCGCTCTCACGATGGATCACGCCAACTCGCTCGAGATGCTACGGTGGTTACACGAGAACCGGACAGAGGGCTGCACGAATCTCGCGATGAAGAGTGCCGCGCGCCTCGAGAACTTTGAGAAGCTGGTGTTCGTGAGAGACCACGGGTTGGACAGGTACACGGCAAAGGCGGCAATTGGCGCGTTCCAGCACAACCACTTTAAAATTCAAAACCGCGCACAATTCCAAGAGCCCAAGTGTCCAGATCTCGACCGACCAATAGTTGGGAGCGGTTGGGAGCAATGATCCAATTCCTGATTGGTGGTGCAACTTTGCAACCGCGCCCGCAGCAACGAAGCGACGGCTACTACTGGTCTGGTGACGATGTCGACTGCTTGGCGAGCGACGCGAAGATCGAGTCCGGCTGCTCGAGCAGCGCCGCCGGCGACCCAAACTCCGCCACGCAACCCGCGTCCATCACGGCGATC
>SMMQ01003206.1:50862-71159 GCA_008271595.1 [Pythium] brassicae (nom. inval.) | reverse complement strand
AGGGCGTGAGAGCAGAAGAAAGAGGAGGAGAGGGAAAGTGTGGCTGTGTGCATTTGTGTGTGTGCAAGTTAGCTTGAGAGAGCAAGACTGAGAAGCAAAGGTGGAACAGGCTCTCCGGAGAGAAGACCCGGACAAGAGTCTTGTGTATATATGAACGGCAATATGTATCGTTTCCAACTCCAGCCCAGCTCCAGCTCCGTAGAGTATGATCCATCAGTATGAACGACACAGGTCGAAGCACAGTAGCTGCCGTCGCTGATGGCATGGGCATCGATGTTTGCCTAAACGCGATACCCCTCACCTCAAGCAAGACACACGAGTAGCTCAATGCCATTGTACTGGTACTCAACACGATCACGATCACACGTGGTGGAGATCGGAGCATGAAACCTGTCCGAGAACGTTCGAGTATCAATGCGCTACTGAAATTGGCAAAGCTCAAGCATTCAGGTGCTTAGCCACCTCGCGCGCCGTGTTCTCGCCGCGCAGTAGCTCCACAAGCTTCAGCCCCATCGCGATCGCTGTGCCCGGACTCTGGCTCGTGACGCAGTTTCCGCTAACTACGACAGCCTCGTCCACGAACAGGTCGCCAAGCTCGTCCTTGAGCTGTGGGTACGTAGTCATGGGACCGCTCACAAGCTTGTTCCGATAGAGAACGTCAAGGGAGCCTGCGCAAAGACCGCCGTAGAGCTTCCCCGCTGCCTTCTGCTTGCGCAGCAGGTCCGTAAGCGTTGCGCTGGCGCCGAGTACCTTCGCGCCTGGACCGCCGGGCACCACGATGGCATCATACTCGTCCTGCGTGCACAGCTCGATCGACTTGTCCGCTTGAATCATCGTGCCTTTCGCCAGCGTCACGACGTGGTCGGCGCGGTCTTCGTTCACCGACGCGACCGTCACGCGCACTCCCGCGCGCGCTAGAACCTCCGAGAGCCCGACAACCTCAATCTCTTCGCACTCGTCCGCCTGCCCATACGCAATCGCTAGTTTTATCCACGACTCGGTTGGACGAATGTGCAGAGCAAACAAACTGACTCGGAGCATGACGTACCACCGCGAGGAGAGCTGTCGGCTTGGGGCTCACCATGTCCGAGATCGACTGCACGAGCGACGCCATTGTGAAGCTCAACAGGGTTATGCCTTGGGTAGCGAGGAAGTTCGCGACTGGCTTGCCGAGTGTGCACATACGCATGGTTAGATGCTCTTCATTGACAGAGCCAAACCGCCCTTGACAAAGCTCACGCAGCGAAAGCTCAGGGACGGGAGCACTGGGACGCGACCGCATCTTTCTTTGCCAACCGCGCCACCACTCCACTGGATTGAGCAACTTGGGGCGATACGCGCATACTGTGTAGTTGTCGAAGTGGAGACTTGCTTGCGTTGGAGCGAAGTCGCGGTTGGCGTAGTACGATCAATATCCGAACACCATCATCGCTTGCCTTCAACCGCCACGAGGGGTCCCCTTGCAAGACTGCAGCTCTGGGACGCTGGCGCTGGTTTTTCCCTCCTCCAACTGTTCCTACTCGACTCACACAAGTCAATCGACACTGTCGAGAGGAGGCAGCAAACGAGATGGCGAGTCGGTTCATGGCCATGAACGAAGAAGCGTCGGCGCCGGTCGTGAAACCCCGCGCGCTGGTCGTGATCGCGGACGGCAGCGACGAGCTGGAGACGCTCGTGCTCTCGGACATCCTCACGCGCGGCGATATGCACGTCTCGACCGCCTGCGTGGGGCTCAAGAAGGGAAACCTGGTCGACGGCAACTTCGGCTTGAAGATCAAAGCCGAGCACGCGTTCGAAGACTGCAGCTACCGGAACTATGAGCTGATAGTGTTGCCGGGGGTGGGTCGTGCACTCCTTTGAGAACAAGGGAATCAGCGAGATCGTCAAGCCTGCCTGCTGACGCTGTTGCTTTGTGCTCGCTGGATTGCTTCTCTCAGGGTCTTGGAGTGAATCGGCTCCGCGATTGCGACCTCCTCGTCAAGATGCTGGCGAAGCAACGCGACTCCGGACAGTGGATCGCAGCAATTTCCGGTGCGCCAGCAGTAGTTCTGAAGCCCCATGGACTGCTGGCAGCGCGCGCGACGTGTGATCAGGCGCACGAACGTCTCATGCCGAACGAGTACGTCGACGAAGACGTGGTCGTGGATGACCACTGCGTCACGAGTCGAGGGCCAGGCACCGCGATGGCGTTCGCGCTGAAGCTCGTGGATCTGCTCTGTGGCCACCAAGAAGCCGCGCGCGTGGCGGCGGAAGTGTGCCACCCGCTGCCGTAGTTAACTGAGGAAGGAAAGGAAGTCGGTGCGAGCGAGGGCGAGGCCAATAAATTATTGTTGGTCGAGAGACACCTTCACAAACAAACTGCTCAAGAACTTCTCTACGTCTCGCCGGGCATGATGACCAGCGCGTAGTAGCGCGCGAACACGAGCGAGGCGAACATGAGCGCGTCGATGCGGTCGAGCATGCCGCCGTGGCCGGGGATGAGCTTGCCCGAGTCCTTCACGCCCGCCGCGCGCTTGAGCAGACTCTCGAAGAGATCGCCGACACGACCGGCGACGACCGCTAGCACAGTGAACGAGACCTTGGCGACAGCCGAGCCGTTCACCTCCAGCAAGCGCGACGCGAGGTACATCGCGGCGATGCCGAACACGATCGCGCCGATCGTGCCTTCGTAGTCTTTATTCTTGGACAGGTGTGCTGCGAGCGGGTTGTAGTGCTGGTACTTCAAGTGCGCGAGCAGCTTGCCCGTAAGGTACGCGCCGGTGTCGGACGCCCACACGACATACAGCAGCACGATGAGCAGCTTGCGGTACGCCTCGAGCTGCTCGTCGTCCACGAACGCGACGATGACGCTGAGGCTGCCGACGATGTAGAGGTACCCGAGCATGTCGAGCACAACGTGAAGGAAGACGCCGACGACGCTGCTGCTGCTGCCCACGCCGCGCACGTGCAGGCGGAAGAGCAGGATGATGACGGCGCCGGAGAGGAATACCTGCGCCGGCTCCATCGAGAGCCCGCAGCCGAACTGGTTGATCGGGCAGATCGTCGAGTGCAGTGTCAGCAGCGTGAACACGGCCTTCTCCACCACGCAGATGAACGCGAAGCTCCAGTTCGGCGCGAACAGCGCGCTCAGCGACGCCACGTAGTCGGTCACGATCGCGTAGAAGACGCGCAGGCTGTAGAGCTCGGTCTTCTCGAGCTCCGGGATGTACGGCGCAACAAGCAGGAACGTCGTCGACATCACCAACGTCAACGGACACGCGAGCACGAGCGCCGTGAGCCACTCGTAGCCGCAAAAGTACCGCGTCGCGACGTCAGAGATCGCGCACCGGGACGCGTCGACGTCCAACAGGAACATGTCGCCGTCGAGGAATCTGCGACGCTCCTCTCGGCTGAGACTGGCGCTCACGTCCGGCGAAGCCGCGGTGGTCGGTGCCCACGTCACTGGCTGCTGAGATTGAGAGCGTACATGCGAGCGTGTCGACGGTGACGGCGAGTTGGGCTCCGTGCTGCACTGCCCGGCTTCCTCCGTCGGGTCCGCGCTAGGCTCGTCCGACCGCTCGCTACCCCTGTCCTCGTCCTCGGCCGCACTGCGCGTGCTCCGCCCACTCCTGTCGCGGCTGTTGTTTCGGGAGTCGCGGTTGCTGGCGGCGCTGAAGCGTGGCGCGAAGTCGTGTGGGAGCTGGCGCGCAGTAGACGAGCCCGTGGCGGAGGGCGACGCGAGCACGTCCTGCTCGAAGCTGGCGACACGGTCGAGCACGCGGACGTGGATGCGGTGTGCCAGCCACGCGTACTCGTAGGCGCAGAGACTCGTGACGAATGCGCAGACCGTGGCGGTGGCGAACGCGGGCGAGCGCCAGAGGAAAAACGTCACGAGCGGAGCGAGCACGGCGGCGCTCGCCACGCGCTGCACGGCGTTGATACGGAAGAACGCGGCGACGCTATGGCGCAGCGGGTTACGCCGGTCGCTACTTATGTCGACCACGAGCGTTGGTGGCGGCGACGGGCGGCGCTCGGGCGGGGACGACGCGACCGGCGTGTCGAGGGCGAAGAAAACACCAACATTTGAGGAAGACAGTGGCGAGGAAGAGGAGGTGGGGTCCGCTGTGGTATGCGTTGTCGGCGTTGGGACGAGCAGTTGCGGCGGCCGGCGTAGTGTGAAGGCGAGCGGCGGTGCCGGCGCGCGGCTGCTGTCGTCTGACGGTCTCCGCATGGAGGCGCGTGTGGAGACAGGAGTGGCGGGCGATGTGATGTGAGTCTGTCCGGCTCGTGATTAAATTGACTAAATTAGTTTAATAAAATCGCTTGAAATAGCCCTGAATGGTTTTCATTTTGCATTATAAACACATAAATGCAATACTAAGACATATTGAATGATAATGTACGTTTATAGTACAAAAGAATACTTATTTTGCAAATGTGGACTTGGAACTGAACAACTGTCGCGTCGCATGCTGAGAACACAAATCGGAAATAGTCGAATCTGTCAGGTTCAAGAGCTTGCAAAGTGCAAATGCAAGTCAACCCGACTTGCCGACGCCTTTCGTCGATCGATCGATGCGCGAGAGAAGGCAGAGACGATGGCAGCGCTGTCATCAACACGCGCGATGATGTGTGCGAGCAGAAAGATTGGTCGCTCGTTGCTTTGAGGGGTTCACAACGATGTGTGTAAGCGACAACTGGCGGTTGAAATGCAGCCTGTCATCAGCGACAAGCGGCTGGCGATCGAGACTCCTCAGTCCTCAAGTCTCTTTCTGTGTTCGCTCACAAGCTTGCCCTCGACCTTCCGAACCAAGCTGGACGACTTCCAGCAGGGTAGCGCAGAGTGATCTCGAGAAATGGAGGAATCGCCACCATGCCAAGACGATCTCTGCGATGCAAAGTGCAACACGAGACGAAGGGAGGAAGTTGGAAGTCGACGCCAGCGCGGCACGTTGTCATCGCCACGTCGCGGGCTGCGTCACCTTGTTGTCAGCAACACCCCACATTTTAAAACAAAAGATTGCTCATCTAAATTGTCTTTGAAAGCCGAGTCGGTTCTAGTATATGGAGGTGTCTTGTCTAATGAAAAATTAAAATATACCGTATTTTAGTGACCTGCCAAGAAATCCACCAGATATGCCCTCCACTGTGATTGGTCAACTCTGAATTCTATTAGCAGAACGAGCGTTATATTTAGCAGTCCAGATTTCTTGCCGCGCTTTTTCTGGCCAGTTTCGCACGCGAACTCGAACTCAGAGGTCAGCATTTTCCATTCGGCGCCGTGCTGCCCAGTCGTCGTCGCCAAGAGCTCCCGTCCTCCGCAGCGTTGGACCATCGCCGCCCACCCGCACCAGTATGTTCGCGGCGATCCTCCCCAAGATGACGGGCTTCGGCGCGCTCTGGCGCATCGACCCGCTCAACACGCTGCTGGCACCCGACGCGCTGCCGCCGCAGCCCAAAACAACGCGCGTGCACGCGGCGGCGGCGCTCCCGACGGACGCTCTGGCGCAGGAGAAGCGCAGCCGCCGCAAGCCCGCGTCCATCCACGACCGCTTGCGCGCGCTCATGGGCGCCATGATCTCTGAGGACGAGCTGCAGCAGCGGGTGCGAGCATTTGCTCCGCGGACTAGGACCTGTGATGCCGACTTGTGCTGACCCTGCTCTCGCTCTCTGGTAGCTCAAGTTCGGTCGCCTGTTGGGCACTGGCGCGACCTCGAAGGTGTACGCGGCCGTGGATACCGCGACGGGTCAGGAGGTGGCGGTCAAGGTGTTCGACAAGGCGGCGATGGTCGAGGTGCGGCGCTCGATGGTCGCGGACGGCGAGTACACGCCGGAGAAGGCAGTGCACCGCGTGCGCCGGCGGCTGCTCAAGGTCGTGTCGGAGCTTGAGATCTCGCGCTCGCTCGAGCACCCGAACATCATCAAGTACCTCGGCGCGTACGAGACGTCGCACCGCGTGTGCATCGTGCACGAGCTCGTCGAGGGCTGCGACCTGCTCGAGCACCTGCTCGCGCACGGCAAGATGAGTGAGGCCCGCGCCGCGAGCGTCTTCCGCCAGCTGCTCTCGGCGCTGCAGTACTGCCACGACCGCAACGTGTACCACCGCGACCTGAAGCTGGAGAAGTGCGTCCTCTCTCCCCTCGTTCTCTCTCTCTCAGTCGCAACAACCGTCTCTTCCTTAAGACAACATCACTCACTGACTTCGCTCTGCGCTGGTTGCTCGTGGCTCTCCAGTGTGCTCATCACGCGGGACGCGCGCGTCAAGCTGATCGACTTTGGGCTGTCGGAGGTTGCGGCCCCCGGACAGGCGCTCACGACGATCTGCGGCACGCCGCTATACTGCAGCCCGGAAGTACTCTTCCTGCACTCGACCGCGCGGCGAAAGGGCTTTTTCGGCGGGCCCGCGGACGTCTGGAGCGTCGGCGTGCTCATGTTCGCGCTGCTCACGGGCTGCGCGCCGTTCGACGACTCGAACTTTACGGTGCTGCGCGAGGAGATCTACCGCAACGCGATCGCGTACCCGGCGTCCATGTCGGACCAGGCAAAGGGGCTCCTGAAGTCGCTGCTGATCTTCGACGCGCACCTGCGGCCGACCGTGAAGGACATCCTGGCCTACGGCTGGTTCCAGCAGGGCGACGAGCGCGCACTGGAGCTCAACCTACAGGGCAGCTGTGAGCCGGTAGCCGCGCCTGCAACCACCGCTGCGAAGGAGACGCACGAAGCGCCCGAGTGGGACAGCGAGTCGCCGCGCAAGAGCCGCAGCGCGAGTCCGCGCCACCGCCGCTCCCTTTCATGTCTGAGCGAAAGCGGCACGCAGGGCACGTCGAGCAGCAGCGGCAGCTTCGAGGACGCGGTGAGTGACAAGCTGGGGGCGGAGAGAGACACGCCGAGTCAACAGGAAGCGACCGAGGCGGCGCAAGCGACGCCGACACACCACCTGTCGTGTCTCGAGGTTGCGTGAAGAAGACCTGAGCCGGAGAAGTCGTAGACCAAATTCGTATTTAAGCGAAGATTACATGCATGAAACGATGAAGAGGTAGAATGATGGTAACTCTGGCTCAACTTGCTGGCTCTCCTGCGGTGCCTCCAGGCTGCAGCTTCAGCCGCGCCTGATCTGCTCGCAGGCGCAGCTCCTCGGCGCGGCGCCGGGCTTCCTCGGCCCGACGCGTCGCGGCTTCGCGGCGATCCCTCGCGCCGGCCTTCTCCAGCTCGAGCTCCTGCATCTTGTGCTGCAGCTCGAGCTGCCGCTGCGCCTCCTCGTGCGTGAGCTCCGTCTCGATCTGCCTGCGCGACTGCGCGCGCACGACCTGCGCCGCGTCGATCGCCCTGCGCCGCATCGCCTCGGCGCGTTCGCGGGCCTCTTGCGCGCGGCGCTCGGCGTCCTCGCGCTTGCGGATCGCCGCTTCCTTCTTCTGCTGCACGGCGAGCAGCGCTTCCTCCCGCTCGCGCTGCTGCTCGAGCTCGTCGAGCTCGGCTTGCTTCGTGAGACGCTCCTTGTTCTTCTGCTCGTAGAGCCCGGTGGCCGCACGCGCCTTGGCAGCCATCAGCTGCGCCTTCTGCTTGCTGTCGATCACGCGCTGCATCGCGTCGCGCTTGCGTTTTTCAGCGTCTGAGCGCTCCTGGTGCAGCTTAGTCGACCCGGAGGACAAGTCCGCGTCCGTGGCGACGAGCTCGCTCGCGTACTCCTGTAGCGCGCGCTGCTGCTCGTTGTACTCGAGCAGCGACGCCTTGCAGACAGCGTCAATGAGCTTCTGCTCTGCCTCCTGTTCAGCGCGCTCCCTCGCGTGCCGGGCCTCCCACATGATCTCGGTCGAGGCGCCAGTGGCGCTGCTGGTGGAGCTCACACTGCTTTCAATCGAGTCCCGCTGAGTGACGGCGGTGGCGGTGGCGTTGCCGGCGTCGTTCTCGTTGTTGCGGACACTGGGGGGCGTTGTCACAGTTGGCGGGCGGAAGGCGCTCGATGTGTCCGCAATATTCGGCGACGCTGGCGTCTTGTTCCACTGCTGCGGCTGCTGCTGCGGCGGCTGTTGGTAGTAGAACGACTGCGGATGTGGCTGCGGCTGCGCGTAGCCCATCGGCGCCACTGGCTGCGCGATGGCGTATCCGCTCGCGCCGTAGAGGACTCCGCTGCTACTGTTGCTCCTCGTCGGCGCTGGTGGCGCGCCGGTTGGGTAGTAGACTGCGCCGGCTGGTGGCGCCACCGTGCTCTGGTAGTAAACGCCGTTGCTCCTATAGCCGCCGCCACCGCCACCGCCGCCTGTGCTGTTGCTGTGGAAGAAGTCTCGTCGGCTGCTCATCTTGCGCTTCGCTTCTGCTTGTGCTTGGAAGGAGGAAGAACGTAGAATAAACGTCACGGCAGTTGGTGCGAGCAGTTTCAGGTACGAGCGAGAGGGTGTCTGACCTTTCATCCAAGGTATCAGAAATTCTTTCATTATTTTGACAGGATTCTGCTTGAGAAAGTTGTAAATTGCCATCGTATATCAGAGCATCAGATTAACTTATGCAGGGGTAATCTGATACGGTGTTGGACATCACCTTCGTTGGACACAACCACAAGACCCACAAACATCATCATCATGGGCAAGACCTCCAAGGACAAGCGTGTACGCTCGCCGCCATCCCTTGTCCGATGCTTGCTTGACGTGCTCCACCCACCCAACACACGCCCACGCGCATTCTCTTGCGCCCGCGCAGGACATTTACTACCGGAAAGCCAAGGAGCAGGGCTACCGCGCGCGCTCGGCATTCAAGCTCTTACAGCTAGACGACACCTTCCAGCTGTTGAATGGTAAGGGTCGGTCGCCGCCGTTGTTGCCGCCTTTGCGCATGACACAGCAGCTGACTCGACGCATGCACTTTGATCCGCTTCTGCAGACGTGACCCGCGTGGTGGACCTGTGCGCCGCGCCGGGCGGCTGGAGCCAGGTGATCGTGGAGCGGCTGCGCGCCAGAGGCGAGCAGGAGTTCGCGGTCGTCGCGGTCGACCTCATGGAGATGGCGCCGCTGGACGGCGTGACGCAGATGCAGGGCGACATCACGCACCAGCGGACAGCGGACGCGATCGTCGCGCTCTTTAAGGGCGAGAAGGCGCAGCTCGTGGTGAGCGACGGCGCGCCGGACGTGCTCGGGCTGCACGACCTGGACGAGTACCTGCAGGCGCAGCTCGTGCTCGCGGCGCTCAACATCAGTCTGCACGTGCTCGAGCGCGGCGGCACGTTTGTCGCCAAGCTCTTCCGCGGCAAGGAGGTGTCGCTGCTCTACGCGCAGCTGCGCCGGTTCTTCGCCGAGGTGACGTGCGCCAAGCCCAAGGCGAGCCGCAACTCGAGCTTCGAGGCGTTCGTCGTGTGCCAGGGCTTCGCGCTGCCTGCAGGCTACGCGCCCAACATGGAACGCAACCTGCTCGACCTGCAGTACGCAGACGAGCAGAGCGTTGGCGCGGAGAGTGAGCTCCGCAGCAGCGTGGCCGCGCACCGCGGCGTGTGTGCGGGCGTGGGCTTCGCAGCTGCCGGCGACGTCTTCGGGCTCGACGCGGACCAGTCGTACCCGCTGGACGCGTACGTGCACCAGGCGCCGCTGCAGATGCCGATCAACCCGCCGTACAAGAGCGCGCTCGAGAAAGTGCGCGCCGAGCTGTGACCCGGACGGGTTTCATGGAAGGACTGCTACAGTATACAGCGTGTTTGTGTGTGAATCACCACCGACGCCATGTTGTCTACGCTTCTGCGCTCTGCGCTTGCGGTTGCTTTTTGCGCCGCTTCTTCGAGTCCTCCACGCGCGGGTTCTCGCTGTCGTAGAACCTGCGCAGCAGCGTGATGGCGTCGTCCTTGAGAAGACCCGAGACGGTCGGGAAGCCTGCGTGCAGCCTGCTCGCTGGCAGCGCCCTGCACCACGCAATGCCAGCGACCAACCAGTCAAACGAGAGTACCAATACGCGAGCGCCTGGGGTTTCTCACCAGCTCACACACGCTCGCACGCACGCACATACACTTTCTCGTGGAGATTCAGCACGGAACCGCAGCCGCCGAAGCGGTCGTTGTGGCAGCCAAAGTACACCTTCTTGATGCGCACGTGAGCTAGCGCGCCGGCGCACATGATGCACGGCTCGCACGTCACGTAGAGCGTCGTGGCCGCGAGGACGCGGAGCGCGTCGGCGCCGTACGCTGCCGCGATCGCTTCGATGGCGACCACCTCGGCGTGCTTCGTCGCCTGCGGATACAATGCAAACAAGAGCACATGGGTGCGATCACCTTCAGAGCCGCTTATAAGCACACGCAAAGCACACGCGAAGAGCGTACGTCGAAGAGCTCGTTGACGCGGTTTGCCGAGCGCGCGATGATCTCGCCTTCGAACACGAACACAGCGCCGACCGGCACTTCCCCACGGGGCAACGCCTTCTCTCCCTGGATCAACACGTCCCCAGCGTCAGCGCAAACGCCTACCAACTGCCAAGCCAAGCAAAAGGTGCAGCTGGTGGCACCTCAAGCAGCGCCTCGCGCATGAAGCACTCGTGCTCATCGCCATCCGACTCCATCAGACACTGTTGTGTGAAATGAAAAGTTACACATCCTTTTACTCCGGCGTAACCAAAACGTAACCCACAGTGTTCATTCACAGACGTTCCAAACCAAAACATGCTCGCACGCCACTGCGTTCGAGCGGCCACCGCCGCGTCCGCGGGCGTGCAGCGCCGCGCGATCAACTACGGCCACGACTTGCACAAGGTGCGTGTGCGCTGCTACGCTGTGGACGCCAGTCGCGCTCCCAGCCTCACGCACTTTACTCGCGTCAGGAAATGCTCAATGGCACCGCGAAATTGTCTGTGACCGACTACGACGAAGGCGGCTTCGTGGTCAACGACGTGAACATGCGCGGTGGCGTGGCGCTCTACCCGGAGATCGCGATGGTCAGTGCCATTTTTTGCTCCTCTGTTGTGGTACTGCAGAGCCCAGCGCAGGAGCGGATCTGAACGAATGCTTGCGGTTTGCGGTGGACGTTCGTTCAGCTATGGAAGCCCAAGCGCTTTGAGGAGATCACGAAAGAGAGTCTCACAGTGTTCACGGTCGCGAACCCTCCCATCGGTATGATTTGTGCCTGCCGGGCGATCTGCGTGGGGGAAGGCGCGACAGCTGACGCTCCCGTGTGGTGTGTCGTCGGGCAGAGATCCTCGTGCTCGGCTGCGGGCCGCGCATCCAGCACCACCTCGACCCGGAGATCAAGCAGTTTCTCAAGGTGAACGGCATCGTCGTCGAGTACCTGGACTCGGTGAATGCGTGCGCGACGTTCAACATCCTCAACGCCGAGGACCGCAAGGTGGCGGCAGCGATCCTGCCGTGCGACCCGGACGCAGCCATGCCCGTGTAGTAGTGCGTGAGAGAACAGCAGCTTGGCGCGTCAAGCCAATAATTGTTCGCGTCAGCAGGACGACGGAAGCGATTGCACTTCACGAAGATGACGTAAACTATAGATCATCAGCATCTCACACGTGGTGTCACGTGTGTCTCGCCCTCTCGCACTGCTCACCGTCGGCGCACAGGGAGCCTGCACGCAGAGCACTTGTACTGCAGCCCTTTCTCCTCGTACTTGTCGAGGCAGCTCTTGTGCAGCGTCGTAGGGCAGCCGTCGCTCGCGCACTCGGCGCCCTGCAGCATCTCGTACGTACAGATCGCGCACTTCTTGATCTCCAGGTCGCGCAGGAGCGCCACCAGCTCAAGGAACGTGCGCGGCCCGAGCGTCAGCCCCGCCGTGTCGGCTGCGTTCTGACTCGGTGCGAGCCACTTCTCGGCCGTCAGCTTGCGGATGAGCTCGTGCACCTCGGTGATCGACGTGCCCTCGCGCAAGTTGATCAGGTCGGCTTCATGCACCGCGCCGCCGTCGCTGCTTGTTTCCATAGGAAGGAGATCCGTCAGATCAAGGCGCATTGCAGCGCCTGGAGCACGAGCGCGCGGCGCTCTCCCCCACCTGTCCACGATCTCCTCGATCGCTTTGCGCAGGAAGACGATCTCCCACGGCTTAAAGTTGCTGCTGAACTGCGTCAGCGAGTCGCTGCTCTGTTGGATTTGCGTGCACATTGCACTGTGAGCGCAGCACAAGAGCAATGTCAGCGCACGCACAGCGCACGCACCGTGTTCACGACCGCCACATACATCTTGCCGTCGTCGTACACGCCACGTCGCACGTCGAGCGCGAAACTGCGCACACTCGCTGCGATCTTGTTGACCATGCTCTCAACGTCGCTCCGCGTGAGTTCTGATTACGTGACGAGCGTAACACCACATATGAGCGTGTAAGAAGACGCCAAGTAAGTGTTCGTGTGTCCATTGACAGTATAGCACCACAGCATCAAGTGCCTGCCTGCCCGCGCACCTTCACCAGTGAGTTTCTTCGCGAGCTTGCGGACCTGCTGTTCCTCCATCACTCCGGCGGCCTGGCGCGTGTCCATTGACACCATACGGCCTCAGTATGCAGGAGATCGTTGCGGCGTCGAGTGCCGCCTGCACGCACTCGCACGCACCATGAGCCGCTGCAGCAGCATCCGGTCCGAGTCGTTCAGCAACATCTCGAAATTCGGAAATTGGCGAATTTTGGCGCGAAGCACAATCGGAGTTTAGCGGGAGCCATATCGCACTTTTGCGGGAAGCTCTCTTTTGCGTCACCTCCTCTCATTATCCATCCTGGAAGACTGATGGTCATGCGTGCGATGCGTCTGGCGACTGCGCTGCGCTCGCAGCGGCTGGCGCCACGCGGGCTCTACATGCGCTTCAGCAGCACCACGTCCGTCACGTCCGTCACGCCCGGCGACAGCCTCGCGGTGATTAACACCAGCCACTCGTGGGGCACGGATCTGATCCCGGAGGATGTCGTGCGCGAGCTCAATAAGCACATCGTGGGGCAGGAAGACGCGAAGAAGGCGGTGGCCATCGCGCTGCGCAACCGCTGGCGCCGGCGCCAGCTCAAGGACGATGTGCTGCGCGCCGAGATCTCGCCGATGAACATCCTCATGAGCGGGCCCACGGGCTCCGGGAAGACCGAGATCGCGCGGCGGCTCGCGAAGATGACCGACTCGCCGTTCCTCAAGGTCGAGGCCACCAAGTATACCGAGGTGGGCATCTACGGGGCGAACACCGAGTCGATGATCAAGGACCTCGTCGACGTCGCTGTGGACATGGAGCGCGACCGCGCGGCCAAGCAACACGCTGCGGCGGCGCGCGACCGTGCGATCGACCGGCTCGTCGAGCTGCTCTCGACGCCGACGACGCTCAGCGACGCAGCGCGCGCCACGTTGCGAGCGCAGGTCGCGGCGGGCGAGGCCGACCACCGATACGTGCACGTGACGCTCAAGCCGGTGTCGAAGAAGAGCAGCAAGGCGCGGTCGGTCGAGGGGATGGAGATGCCGCCAGAGTTTGAGAACATGATGAAGCACCTGGACAAGCTCATGAGCTCGCGCTTCTCGTCCGGGGCTGCGAGCGACGCGAACAAGAGCCAGCGGCTGACCGTGAAGGAGGCGCTGCCGCGGCTCGCGGCCGAGGAGGCCGACGACATCATCGACGAGGACGAGGTGGTGAAGAGCGCGATCGAGAAGGTGCAGAACAACGGCATCCTTTTCCTGGACGAGGTCGACAAGCTCGCAAACGCGGGCGACGGGGCGCGCGGTACGTTCCGCAAGGGCGAAGGCGTGCAGAAGGAGCTGCTGGCGCTCACCGAGGGCTGCGCTGTGAGCACGCGCTACGGGCTCGTGTACACGGACCACATCCTGTTCATCGCGAGCGGGGCGTTCCACAGCTGCAAGCCGTCCGACCTCATGCCGGAGCTGCAGGGCCGGCTCCCGATCCGCGTGGCGCTCGCGCCGCTCGGCGCGCCTGAGTTCGCGCGCATCCTGCGCGAGACGGAGTTCAACCTGCTGCTGCAGACGCGCGCGCTCATGGCGACCGAGGGCGTGGACCTGAGCTTCACGGACGAGGCGGTCGACGAGATCGCGCGCATCTCGGCGCAGGTGAACTCGCAGACCGACGACATCGGCGCGCGCCGGCTCGCGACCATCGTGTCGAAGATCACGGAGGACGTGTCGTTCCACGCGCCAAAGATGGGCGGCGTCGCGTTCGAGGTCGACGCGGCGTACGTGCGCCAGCGGCTCGCGAACGTGCTCGAGAAGACCGACCTGACCAAGTACATCCTGTAAGACGTCGGGTGTCACGCGTCACCTTAACCCCAGCTCACGTGGGAAACGGACAAGGACGTCGTCGTGTTCACAGGCGTTCCCTTCACTTCCGCTTTGGCTTCTTTGCGCTCGAGGACGACGTGACGCTCGCTCTCTCGGTCGTCCCCCCTATGTGAAGTGTGGGCTTCCGCTTAGCGTTGCTGTTGTTGTTGCTGCTGTTGGCGCTGGTGCTGCCGCCTGCCGCAGCGCTGCTCTTGCTCGGCTTCTTGGACGCGCCTGCAGAGCTCGCGGCTGCGGCAGCGTCGGCCTTGCTGTTGTTGCTGCTGCTGCTGTTCTCAGGCCCTGTGTGTTTGCCCACGTGAGAGGCTTTACTGCTGCTCTTCTTCGCGCTCTTCTCGCCCGCGTCGTCTCCGCAGCCACCACCACCGCCGCCGTTGTTGCTGCTCACAACCCCCGCAGCGCCACTGACCGTGTCAGAGTCTCGTGCAGGCAGCACCCCCTGCGGCGCTGAGCAGCTCGCGCGGAGCTCGTCCCAGTTCATCCAGCACACGAAGGGCTGCGGGAGCTTGGCCGGGTCCATGCCGCCCAGCAGCGCCCGCTTCTTGAGGCACTCGGCGCACTGCACGAACTTGCGCTCGCCGTCGTCGTCGCGCGGGTCCGCGTACTTGTACTGCAGCAGCGCCTTCTCCAAGCGCTTCGCCCGCTGCAGGAAGTCGAGTGCGAAGCGGCGCTCGCGGTACTCGAGGAGGTCCGACTCCTTCATGAGCACCACGAGCTTCTCCTCCGGGGTCGAGCATTTCTAAGGCAAGCGCAGTCGGAGACACGAGAAAGACGGTCAGCAGCGGACGAAGACGGGACAGTAGAGCACGACGCAAACAGGAGAGCAATAGCAGCAGCAGCAGCCTCGACGCTCACGTTGAAGCGCTTGTCCCATCGGTTCATCTTGCAGTACCAGATCGCAGGCAGCTCCGACACGTTCACGTGGTCTGGACACAAGCACACAGCGCATCAGGTATCAGCCACTAGCCACCAGCCCACACACTCCGCAGCGTCCGTACTCGGGAGGCGGCGCCACTTCTGGCACTTGTCGCACTGCACCCAGTCGTCCTGCTTGGACGCCACGGGGCTCACTCGCAGCTCGGCGTCCTTGAGCTTCTGCAGCGCCGAGCTGCGCGTCTCCACCGTCATCTCTGGAGGTTCCTTCGCGTCTTCGTCCACGCTCTTCGGCGGTGACGCTGCGGCGACTGCGACCGCGTCAGCGCTGCGTGGCTTCACTGGACTCGGACTGGCGTCGGGCTTCGTCTCTTGCGGCGGCGCGTGTCCCGCGGCCTGTGACTCGCGCTCGCGCTCCTGCTCCGACACGATCACGACCTCGATCCCGTAGTAGTCCATGACGTCGTCCTCGTCGTCCACGGGCGCGGGCCCGGGCCAGAGCGAGTCGATGTATTGCACGCGCGCCTTGAGCGACAGCCGCGGGACGCGATCGGACGTCAGCGGGGCCGCGTCTTCGTCGCCCGCCTCCACGCGTGTGTATTTCGGCAGCGGCGGCGCCGACGCGTGCGCCTCTGAAGCCGCGGACGCTGGCGACGCGGGCCGCTGGAACGCGCGCTGGAGGCCACTGGTCGGGTGAAAGTGGCGGTCAGCGCCTCCTGCGCCGTACCCGCCGCGGGTTGCACTCCCGTCGTCCTCGTGCGCAAACGCCAAGTAGTCCTTGAGCAACTTGCGCTTGAGCCGGAAGACTTCGGCGTTGCGGCTCGGGTTGCTGAAGCCGCCGTTGTGGCGGTGTGCCGTCGTCGTCGTGGTGCCGCGCGGCGACGTGACGAGCTTCTCCTCGGGCGGCGGCGCGGCCGTGTATGCGATCTCGCAGCGAGGAAAGTAGCGCACGAGGCGGTGCATCTTGTTGTTCTTGGGCTTCATGATCGTAAAGTCCTTGAGCTCGATCGGCCGCTCCTCCTCCGGCGCCAGCAGGTACACGTCCACGAACTCGGTCTGGACGCGGCTGCTGCTCTCAGGCGCCGCAAGCTCCTCGCTGCCCGCGCCCGCGCCCGTGCCCGTGTCAGTCGTCGGATCGTAAGGATGCGCGCGCAGCGGCGGTGGGGGCGGCGATGGTGGCGCGGCTTCCTCCATCACGCACACACCTGCTCGAGGTGAGAGAGTCGTTGGAAGGTGCGAGAGACGTTGTTGTGCACATTCGGCATTTCGAATCTGCGTTTTCGTACTTAAACGCGCAATGAACAGTACAAGTACTGTTCATTATCCCACGAAGTACTGTAGTTCTCAAGTTCTCCAATTTCTTGGACCAAATGATGGACACCTTCGTGTACGTGTACGGCACGCTCAAGCAGGGCCTATACAACTACGACGTGTACCTGGGACCCGCTGTCGCGCTCGGCAAGGCGGAGCGTGTCGGCGCAGCTCAGACGGCGCAGCCGGACTTCCACCTCGTGCTCAAGAAGGACCGCTTCGTGCCCTGCATGTACCGCGCGCCACCGGACGACGGCGGGTACCGCGTGCCCGGAGAGGTCTACCGCGTGGACGCGGACACGCTCGAGGCCCTCGACATCCTTGAAGCCGTGGCCGAGAAGTACTACTTGCGCGAGGAGATCGCCGTCGAGCTGCTCGACGGTGAGCGCGCAGGTGAGACTGTCGTGTGCCACGCGTATGTCATGCCACTGCGCGACGAGCTGCTCACGCTCACGCGCGTGCCTGAGTACACGGCGGAGCTGCACGTGGGCTACAAGTCGCGTACCCGCACGCCGAAGCTCGCGATCCTCGCATGCCTCTACGGCAGAGGCAAGACCGACGCGGTGCAGGCGCGGATCGACGCCGGGCTCGACTTTCACGCGGCGTGGAAGGAGGTCATCGGGTGAGCAGCGAGCATCGAGCAGCGAGCAACAAGCAAGCAACGCAGTCAGGCGAGCGTGTCTGCGTAGTGAGCGTGTTATGTTTTGGCGCGTTCTCCTTCAGGGAAATACACCACTCGATTCCGCTGTGTCAGCTGGAGCTCCTCGACCAACAACCGCCCCTAGACGTGCATCACCACGACCGCGATGTCGTCCATGCTGCCAGCGGCGCGCGCGGGTCGCCCAGGTGCTTGCGTGCGATTGCCATTGCTTTCTGGTTCACGAGCACGAGCGTGCCGCGCCCAAGCGCAATCCGCGTTCTCTAAATTTTCCATTGGTGTCCTCCGTGGTACTAGGGTGGTAAAGTTTGAACTTGAATAAAGTATAGTTTAGTGTATTGTACCACACTGATTGAATCACCATTTTGTCCCTTCAAAATAAAATATCCGGACCCATTTGATAATAACACCTGGTCCGGACGAGGACAGGGTGCAGCAAGGGACACATTGCCGGCGCTCCGGGACGAGTTGATGCCCAGCACCAAAGTGAGCACCATTCCTCGCCCACTGCATAATGCCACCAGCGCGGGAGCCCTCCAAAATGTGTTCTACGCGTTACCATACCCGGAGGTCCTAGCGCAACAGGTTGGAGTCTTGGTGAACCTGCAGTGGGGGGAGAGCTGGGCGGCGGCGGCGCTCTGCGAGTACTTGCGGCGCTCATTTTAGGCAGCGGAGCGCGCTGGGGAGGGCCATGCCGGAGGAGTGGCCGCGGCATGGGTCACGGCGATCTCAGCGGCAGGACCAGGGGCTGTCCGATGCGGGATCTGCGCGTCGCCGGACTGGTGGGAGCGGCTCCGACGGGCGGCGAATCACCACATCCTAGTATCCCATCCCGACTTCATCTCCGACGACAAGTGGCGCGTCCCCAACTCCCTCCCGTACATCAATCTGACGTGCCGCCCGCTGGCGCCGGACGCCCCGTCACCGTCCTCGTAGGAAGGGTGGCGCACAGCAGTCCGGTTCGAGGACGTGGTGACGCTAGTGTCACACCGCGACTGTGTGCAAGCGACGATGCAGCTTACCATTCGCGCCAACAACTGGAGCTCGGCGCGGTAGCGTGCCGGATCCAATCTCACGCTGTGGCCAACGTAAGAGTCAGTTTCTGACTCCAGCGTTGGCTCTCAGTACTGAGGGCACCGCGCGGCGTCCGGCGGCATCCGACACGAGAAGTCAGGGGCCAGCGGCAATCGCGCCCGGCGGCGACAGATAACACCTCAGGTTGGCGCGGCGCGACGGCCACCACCTGACTTTGCGGACAGGCGTGGGCGCTGTGTCCCCCACGCCACGGGACCAGGTCGGGGCGACGCGGGGCTGCGCGGAGGACCAGGGAAAGCGGAGACTACGCCCGCGGTGGCGGCGACGGGCCTTGCCCACTACTTCGCACCAATAGCGGAGGAGGATCATACGCAACAAGTCGCCGATGAATTCTCGGCACTCGCTCGCACCAAGACGGCAGCTAAGCGTCGCAGGGGGCGACGCCAGGTGGCTGATCGGGGTGAAATCTCGCTGGGGCTTCTGAATCAAAACGTCCGCGGGCTCACGCTTGGCGCCGCCCGGACCGGAGAGTGGAGGCGCTACTTTAGGAAGGGAATTTACTTCGAAGCGCACGACCTGGAATTTCTTCAAGAGGCCCAAGGGGCCGCGGATAAGGGGCCACGCACCGCGAGCTTGCCGTAACGCGTGTGGGGGATAGATCTAACCGCATAGCGGCTCCTCAGTCCGAATGGGCGCCCGTGCGCGAGTTCAGGGGCGGCTTGGCAATCCCCCGGAACCCGTACTTATTGACCGAGGATCTTCGCCCGTATCGGCAAGAGCAGTGTAACGAGCGTTGGATGGCGGTCCGGGTGGAATTTCAGGGCGCGCAGGCGCTTTGGTGAATGTGTCCGCGCCCACAGACGGGGGCCAGAGGAAGCAACTCTTTGACAGACCCGCGGCAACGCTGAAGGACTACGACGGGCTACTGCTGATCGGAGGGGACTGCAATAGCTGTCTGAACCAAGGGCACGACTGCTCAAATCAGGCGACTGCCCAGACTCACCGCTTCGACCGCTTGCGAGCACTCATCACGATTCTCGCTGTGGTCGATGTGCTGCGGCGCGATGGAGACCATGCGAAATCCACATGGAAACACGCCGACTTCCACACCTGACATCCTACCTACTACTACCGCCTGGCAGACGGGGACGGTCAGCTCGCGAATGGACAGGAGGTATGTGTTGACAGCGAAGGAGGACTGGGTCCGAATCAGACAACGACAGATTCGAAATCCGCGTAGCAGCACCGACCATGAGAGCTCGAGTCAAGGCGCGCCCCGCGCTGCGCCTAGCCCCGGTTTACGATAAGCACCGGGCCAACGACAACGCCGCAGCGCTCTTCGAGTCTCTCCATGGGGAGCTCATCGACGTCTTGAACGGCACCTCGGCTGGCACATCTCCTGCAGAGATAGCTGCTGTCTGGTGGGGCGGAGTTAAGGCTCGCTTCAGGCTGGCCTACCTCGAGAGCGCGCAGGTTAGCCGAGCGAAGCTCACTAACTCTCACCCGCAGAGACTCCAGCGCCTGGTTGTCGGGATCCGAGAAGGGATGGAGTGCGCTGCCGGGGATCGAGATCCAGACTTGAAGCCCACAGATACGATCCACAAGCGGCAACTTCATCGAGTGTCAGCGCGATTGGGCCACGACGGATCAACGACGCCTACGTACAGTGCACGCACACCTCGAGACGGGGTCGGCATGGTGGTTCTACGCGCGCATGGCGGCAAAATTTGGCGACAGCACAATTGACACGCTCGACAGGGCTCCGGTGGAGTGTCGACCATCGGTACTGGCTGACACTTTGGCGCGCGGTTGGACGCAGATCAAGCAGCAGCCTGCGGCGCCTGACACAATCGCTCGCGAGGTTTTCGACGGAGTGCAGTGGCTAGACTCGCCACTCCTTGGCGATCTTGGCGCACCGGCTCTTCAGCGGTTCAGGCGCCACAAGTCGACAGGACTGGGCGCTCAACCAACCGACTGGTGCCGGTACCATGAGGAGAGGCTTGTGGCGCTTCTCATACGCCTCTTCCAGCTCTGGATGGTAGAGGGCGTCGTTCCGCCATCGTGTGGCGGAGCCAACATCCAGTGATTAAAGAAGACCACCGCAGCGACTCGCCCGCTTGACAACCGCCCCATGGCGTTACTGAATTGTGGACTACAAGATCTATACGCGCGTGTTGGCGGAACGGCTGCTGCCTAAGCTTCCCCAGTTGGTGCATGGGATGCAGAC
>SMMQ01003206.1:32177-48133 GCA_008271595.1 [Pythium] brassicae (nom. inval.) | reverse complement strand
CGATTCCCCCCCCCCCCCCCCCCCCTCCAAGAACACGAAGCTGGCAGTACTATACCAGCGAATTCGGAGTCTTGCAGATACAATAGGTGTTCGCAGCTGGAACCCCTACTACAGAGCCTACAACAAGATTGCTGACCTAGTTGCAAACTACGCGGTGAGTTCCCGGCACTTGACACAGTACGATCTCCCTGCAACTTCAGTGACGGCGGCCGCAATTGAGCAGCACCACCGAAGCGACGTAAACCACTGTTTCTGGCATCGACAACCAGAACCAGATGGCGGAGGCACGCAACCCAGCTCGTAACCAGTCTCGGAGACAGAAGCACACGGACTGGAACAACCTACGGCGAGGGACTCCCTGGCTCGACCTCCAGATGACCCCACGTCAGCGCAGTAATAGGAGGAATGGATATTTAGGCTCGCAGACTATAGCTTAATATACCACATCCACACACACACACGAATAACACCACCACCTTCGCTCTCCCCATCAATCGACGAGCCTCATGTACCTTTCGTGATGATCGCACTCGTCACCGCTGGCACGTAGAAACGTGCAGCGTGCAGCTTTGAGTGCGGTTCCTTCGCAGCCGTGTCCGCGCAAGCTCAACTAAGAGGCACATACCTCCTCCGGTAAGTACCTGAGCACCGCAGTAACCGACACCAGCTCCGGAACGTTAACGCTGCAAACGCACGCAAGAATGGCGGGGACAGCAGTGTATAATACATACGCGGTACGGGATCTTCAGGTCTGACTTGAGGATCCCTTTGAACGTAACTTTGCCGAACCTACAGAAACAACAGAAGGCACAACAAGTAGCACGACGGGAGGCACGACGAGCGCGGCGATTGGTGGTACAGCAGGCATCGCGATGGCGCCACGGCTTGCGAAGCGACCGGCGGCATGACCGCCGGCGCGGCAGGCGACAAACCAGGCAAAGCGACTGCCTGTACGGTGGACCGCACGACGGGCTGCACAACAGGTGAAACGGCTGGCGCTGCTGACTGCTTAATCGACGGCATGAGTGGACCCGCTGCTGGTGCCGCGAGAGGCTGCACGACCGTGCGCACAGTCGAATCCCTGGTTGGTGGCTGTCGCAACATACATAGTCAGACAGACGTCGGCGTCGCGAAAAGAAGAAGAAAACCATACCGGAGACGTATACAGCAGGTTCCGGAGACTGTTGGGCGTGCCTATCATGCGTAGGAACGCCATCGGCTCGTCCTTGCCCACGAAATAGTCGACACCATGTCGAGCGCTCGCCTTCGCCGCCACACTTGCCAGTGTGTAGTAGCGTTAGTGAATCTCGAGGCCCTTGCCTGGTGCTACATTTCGGCCATCATCGCGCAGCACGCCACCCCTGTTTAAACGTCGGTAGCGGCGCGCGGTACGCCATTCGAACGCGTGTCGGGGAGGGGGGGAGATTTCGAACTGATGTCCCAGTTATCAGTTCGAAATCCCCACTCCCCGACACGCGTCTTTGCCATTCATTTTTTTATTTATGAAAAGAAAGTGAGCAGGTGCTATTCTGTCACGTGCACGGGAAATGGGCCCGAGGTCCGCTACATTGCCTCCGAGCAACTCGATTCTGCCTTGACTAGGTTTTTGTAAACGACGACTTAATTTTTGTATGAGGAAAAATCTCCAAAATGCTAAACATGTATGATACATCTTGTAGAAAATGCTTAAGATGTATTATACATCTTACAGGGCTAGAAGTGTTAAGTATCACATATTTACACTTACAATAATATTGTAAGTGTAAATATGTAATAGTTAACACTTTAAGTTTTACATTCATTCACTGATATTATTAGAGATTAAATGTAAGCCGTACAATTTTCTAATTGTAATATATTTACATTAACATCTTAAGATGTAAACATTTTAGTACTTTATAATATAGAGCATTCTTCTTCTTATAAAGTATACTTCTTAGTGACAATAGAGAGGTTATGAAAACATGCCAAGTTTTTCAAAATTATACTTTGCTGATAATCCTTCTCGAGACAAAGTGTAATCACTTTTTGGCAGTTTTGAATTCATTTGGGAAGAATTATACTATCATGTTCAATTTGCACAAGTTTCACAGGAATTCTTCACCATGCCGACAGAGGAGGAGCTGGCTGCTGCCGCTGCCGCAGCGACTCACAGAGACCTCAAGCTTACTGTTGCACTCCTTGTCGTGGCCATGAAGCATCGCATCTGACACACCAACTGGAGGTCCCGCCTATTCGATTCAGCGTGCTGAAAATCAGTGATGCACAAGCTTTGCTACTGCTGCGGTTCACCTCCCAAGACGTACAACGCCTTGTGACGCTCTTTTGACTTCCGGACGTGATCACCTCAGCGCAAGGGACTCGAATCAGCTCGCTCGAGGCTCTCTGCTTGCTACTGCGACGCCTGAGCTACCCAAATCGGCTGAAGGAACTGACGCTGGAATTTGAACGACATTGGACGGCTCTGTTGTCGGTATTCAACCAATTGGTCGCCATGTTGCACACGAAGTACTACAGAAGATCACTTTCGACGGTCGGGTACTCGTCAAATCGGCAGCGGTTTGCACAGCGGCAATTGCGGAGAAGACCCGCTGCCTGAACCCCTGACCCGGCTACATCGACGACACTGTGCGGCCAATCTGCCGCCTTACACGCCACAAGGGACAGAACTACAACGGACAAAAACGTGTTCATGCACTGAAATTTCAGTTCGTGGTCGCTCCAGACGGTCTTGTTGTCTCGATGAGCGGGTCGATAGAAGTGAGAAGGCACGACGTCGCGTTGCGAGCAACGTGGAACTTAAAATGTAGGAGCTGCTCCCAGGCCGCTACCTGTACGGAGATCCTGCGTGTCCGCTCGCGACGTGGCTCATCAGTCCCGTGAAGAAAGCATCACTTTCACATGACGAAGCGAATTACAACTGAAGAATGAGCAAAGCGTGAGTCGCTGTTGCGTGGTGTTTCGGTCAGATCGCGAGAGACTGGGTGTTTTTGGATCTCAAGAAGCAGCAAAGCTTACCTCTCCCGGATTCCAAGGTACTACCAGATTAGAACTTTGCTCACAAACTGCTTGACATGCATCAGAGACAGCCAAACGATTAATTCCTTCTGTTGCATCCCGCCGCGACTTGAGAAATATAGATGATTAAGGGAGTTGTTCAGAATTGCATCCAGATTTACCAATGCGTCGGCTCACTTCTCGTACGAGTTTGCTTTCACCACCATCGCTACCCTGCTCTGCATTGCATCGAATATCGTCTCCTGCGCCGACATCATCTGCTGCTGCATTGCGATGAACTGCGTTTGCATTCTCTCGTTGGCCGCTACGAGCTGGGACTGAAGAGAAGCTTGGATCGCCGCAGCTTCAGCTTATGCTGACATCTCGCGTTCTTTTGTTTGTGCTTGCGTCGTCGCGATGTCAACGAGAGCTTGGACAATCGAGCACCCCTTCTTCATCTTGTTCGCCGCGCTCTCTGGATTGAGCGCGAGTCCATTCACAGCAGCATCGCGAATTCGCTTGCCGCCAAGCGCGTCCGCAGTGTCCTTTTGCCGCTTTTCTGCTCCACGTCCGCTTTTTCTGTTCTCCTCCTCGTCGAGCTCTACGTACTCCTGAAGCAAGCTTTCGCGCTCCCTTAGAACCTTTTCGATGCTTGGTTGACATACTAACGTGTTAGCAACGAAGCCATCCCATCAGCAAGAGCAGAGGGGGTTCACATTCACACATGGTGCTCGTGAACTGGTCGATTGCCCCTTTTTGTAGGCGTCAACCATTCTGCTCAGGCGTGTCTTCACTGCATGCTCGCTCACCCCAACTCCGAGCTTCACCACGGCGGTGTGCACTTTACTCCACCTCACCTTCTTACTTGAGCCATCCGAAGCGAAGAGTCCACCGTCGCCCAGCACGGCGTAGAGGATGAACTCGTTGTGAATTGACCGAAAGTGGAAGCCCTTCTTTCTCTTAGCCTTCACGAGAGTGTCTGAGTCGCTGGTCTGCTCGCACATGTTCGCCAATTCGTCTGGTTGCTCCGCCAGCTTTGTACAACAACACATTCAGACAGCACAGCAACTCAGTCGTGATCCATGATCCTTGCACATACACACACGTACCTTCACCTGCTCGGCAAAGAAATTTGGGAACCGTGGTCACCTTCACCCACGCCCGACCTTCCGCGGTCTTGTTGGGCGCTCAGAAGGAGGGAGAGGAGGGAGCGGAGAGACTTGTGCGCTTCCGGAGAAATTCGCTACTGATTGACAATCCTGCAGCTCCCGCCCGGAACTGGCTCCCGAGCTGACCTGCCTCGCCAAGGTACGACTACTCGCTTGGTACGTAATCCGAACTGCCTACCCTAAATCCGAAATGCGAACCTGGTTGGGTCTCCTATTCTAGCTTACTTCGCTATCGGGATTTCTGCCTGGCCCCTTGGTGTGGTTCACACAACGGAGCCAGGCGGTCGGCTGCGATGATTCTTATTTGCCTCGCCAACTACCGACTTTGCAACCAGCAGTTGGCGCGCGCTATTCCGCCTTTCGCCGGATTGGCGGTACGTAGCCGTCCTCAGCGCGAGACGCTTCTTCACACGACTCCAACGTGGAAGCCGAGGGCGGCGGCCGGTGCGCCACTATCGTCACAACGCAGCAGCCGCTGCGGCGGGAGCACCGATCGACTGCACTGAGGGCGGCCCTGGTAAAGCAGAAGACAGCTCGGAGGGCAAGCCCAGAGCAGACGAAGCGAGCCTAGCTGGGGCGGAGGTGACAGCCGGCGTGACGGCGTCGACGGTCTTCTGTTCGGCGGATGACCGGGGCAGATCGGACGCCCGAGCCAATGATGTCAACGGGAAAGAGGTTGCGAGGCATGGCCGCTTTGCAGACGACGCGGATTCGGCGTGGAGGCGCTTGCCGAGTGTCGTCGATGCTTGAGAAGATGAGACGTAGCGAGCGATGCCCAAGGTTGCCCGAATCGAGTCGTCACGCTCGGTCGGCGGTGCGAGCTCTAAGGATGCTGCGTCGAGAATGTCGAGCTGGCGAACGGTGGAGTTCAGAAGAGCGGTGGCGAGACCGGAGAGCACGCGCTCGAAGTGCTCGCGTGGAGGAGGAACGGGCCAGGCAGGGCGGGCTCGGTCGACCGAGGCCGCGTCGAGATACATCAGCGTCAACACTGCATTCTCCCCCTCCGCGGCAGCGACGGCTTGGTCTAGATCTTGGACACGACAAACGGCGATGCTTGACGCACGATGAGAAGCTGCTACAGTGCCGGACGCTGCGCTGTTGACGGCCGTGATCTGTTACTCGGCGACAACAGCATCGACTCTCGCATTCAGCTGGGCATGGAGGCGCTCAGCGTCGGCTACCACAGCTCTGCTCACGGCGGCATCACGCTCGCGTAGTGCCGCGGACACCTCCCTGGAATGCCTGGCAGCGCGGGCTGCCAGCTCTGGCTGGCTCTGCAATTTGGCTTCAGCCGAATCGAGGTCGCGCTGCGCGCTCGAGAGGTCGCGAGCCATGCTGTCGCGTGCTGCCTGGAGCTGGTGTAACTGGTTCTGGGGCGCTAAATTTGCGGCACGTAACGCGGCACACAACGCAGACGAGCCAGCTGCCGCTGCGTCGTGCTGCGCGGCTGAGAGCTCACGCTCTTCCTGCAGCGCGTCGAGCCGGGACTGCAACGCCGAGTTCTCAGCCTGCAGCCAGTCCAGTTCACTGCGAATGATGTCGCGTTCACGGATCGCTTGGTCCGCCGAGGATGTAGCGCCACGCAGTCAAGCCTTGAGCGACGACTTGACGACTCGGGGCTGACATGCCTCCGTGGTGGGGGTATCGAGGTTTCGACGCGCGGTATCACGATTCTGCGTAATCACGCTGACGTGGTTGCGTGCGTCCGTCAAGGCGCGCTGCTTGTCCGACATGACCACGCAAAGAGTGGTGATCTCGCGAATGGCGAGCTCGCGCTGCTCCTTCTCGGAGTTGGCGTGCCTGACAGCAGCGTTGTGCGTGTTCTGAAGGCGTTGGGTACCGTCGAAAAACGGTGGCGCGGGCATCAGAGGCGTCGCCGGAACCGTCGCCCTCGAAATATGCTTCAGAAGATCTGCAATGGTCGTCTCGGCAGCTCGGCAGCGGTCGTCCAGCGCCAGGTGGTCCTCGCGCGCGGCTCGCTCCAGAGCAGCTCGCCCGTGACGTTGCTGTTGGAGCTCCCAGCGGCGCAGCTCGGCACTCGCGAGTTTATCGGCCACGTCGCGCGTCTCGTTGCGCGCCTCGTGTATCAGACAGGCGCCCCACCGGCCGAGCCGGCGCAAGTTCCATGTCGCCTAGGTCATGGTTGCGTGGAGCACTGACGCGTGCCGTATCAGCGCATCCGACCGCGCCTCGACGAGAGAGGGTTGCGCGAGCAAAGGGACTGACATCGGTGCATCAAGTCCTCTATGACCGGATGCCGGGCTGCCACTCTCGCCAAGTAGCGAGAGTTCAGCGACGGAGTGGTGATCGCTGGCGGAATACTGCACAGCACGGCATCACACTCGGTACACGTATACAGAAACAGGCGCGGGGCCGGCAGGTCCTCGTCGAGCACCTCGTCCTCGCCGAGCTAGATAACAGGTGGCACGAACCCGCCTCCCTCCTCCGAAGCCGCCATGGCACCAAACAGCGCACTCGCGCTTCTCGGGCAGCTCTGGAGCCGGAAGTCGGCGACCGATGACGCTGCGCGGATGACCAAGCACACGAGAGTGCGAGCAGCAGCAAACAGCTCGAGTCGAGGAGCTCGGAGTCGGGCGGCGACAGGGCGGCAGAAACGGCGGTGAAGCGCTCGGACACCAACTGTGTACGCGAGAAGTGGCCAAACCTAATGCGAGGCTGAGCGGCGCGTCAGCGACAAGGTGGCGAGAAGACAGCAGCCAGTGACGAGGCACGAATAGTTGAGAGCACAGGGAGCAAGAGGCGTAGGCGAATTGCTCGGTCGCCAACGGCGTGCACGGAGAGCGACTAAGTCGGAAATGGGGGAGTGAGCACGGGCAAGAAGCGGCAACTGGCACGGTGGCGCACGTCGACACCGGGTGCAGCAACGGAGAATGACCGCATTTGAGGGTGGGAGACAGAGCGGGGGCGTGTCGGTACTGTGGACGTCACTCGCCTGGTCAGCGGCTGTCGTCCACGGAGGGGCGGATGTTGTTGTGGCTAAGCATCCTCTGGGAAACAGCAAGTGGGATGGGAGAAGAGTCGTCAGAATTGTAGGGGTCATCGCGTGCAGATGGGGCTTCGAGATTAAGGAGAGTCCGGATATTATCCGGACTCTCCGAGGGGCCGAGAGTTTGGCTCCAGGCCACAAATCTCCGCCCCAGACACTAGATTTTTGCTCCAGATTCCAGATCTCCATTCCAAATTCCAGATCTCCGTTTTAGATTCCAGATCTCCATGCCAGATCTCAGGTCCAGATCTCCTCCCAGATCTCAATCTCAGATTTCCCTGCAAATCTCCGACCCAGGTCTCCGGCTCAGAACTCCGGGTCAGATCTCCGGGTCAGATCTCCGGGTCAGGTCTCCAACTCAGCCCTCAAACTCAAATCTTCAACCCGGATCTCAAACTCAGATCTCAAACTCAAATCTTCAACCCGGATCTTCAACTCAGATCTCCAACTCAGATCTCCAAGTCGAACCCCGAGCTCGGAGATGGGCGCCCCAAGGAGGAACAACACCAAGTTTAAGATGCGCAAGGCACCCAGCGGGAAAGAATCAAAGGGTGGAAAGAAGTGAGGATAGGAAAGGATTGGACAGGGTAGCGCGTAGGAGGCCCTGGTTCTCTCAGTCGTGAATCTACCTCGTAAAGCTCTAATCCAGTGAAGACTTTGGCCTACTTCAGCCCACGAGCCGCACTCAACCCAATTCCGTGTTGCCTGTGGCACCACGTTAAACCCTCAAGCAAAGCGTACAGGAAGAAGAAGAAGCAAAAGAAGACCCTGTCAAGACCGCCACGGCCGTCGACGAAGACCACCTCCTCTGTGCCCACGGTAGAAGCCCGTCCTGCCGTGCGCCGCCCGAAGCACGCTCTTCACGACCACCAGCCCGGGCAGCTTGACGTCTGGTAATTTGAATCTGCCGTCGTCCGCGTGGGTACGCAGCGCGAGCAGCGCGAGCGCCAACGTGCGCGCTGAGCGATTTGGATATGAGCACCCCCTCCTCTAGAGCGCGATCACCGACGAGGAGTGCGAGAGCATCGTGGAACATCCCCGATTTGCTTCTCCACACTGTCGACGAGCTCGGTCATATCGGTGTTTTTGTCGTAGCTTTCGGCTCGAGGCCAAAGGCGTGCTTTGTTGCCGCGTAGGTGAGGTGTGCCAAACACCATTCCAAATGCAAGTTGAGTTGAGACCGGCGGCAAGTATCCTCTTGACGTCGCTGCCGGCGTCGCTCATGCCGCCGAACAGAGGTGACTCGTACAGGCCAACGTTGGAGGCCATGTGCAGTAGTCATCGCTAGAATGACCCACGGATGCCTTTCAACCGCTCGGTCTATGTTGGTGTGATCGCGCGGGCGTTGAGTAGGATTGCCTCAGTCACCATGATGAGTCGACAAAGTACGCGCGGACGCCGAGACCTTTTGGTTCTGCGTCGCTGCAGTCCATAATTCAGCGGCTATGATGAAACTCGGCGCGCCAGCGCTCCGACTGTCGAATATCACGCGCATGTCCTCTCGCTTCGCAGCGGCATACAGCTCATCGACGCTGTGGGAGACGATCTTGGCGTTCAGCGTAGCCTTGGGTGTTTCTTTATCACCACAATTACCAATCTTGTATAATACATGATCCACAAAAATACGATCTTGAAGATTCAAAGATATCTACAAAAAATTCGATCCGAACCATACTTTATTTCATATGCTGATTTCGTCCGACCCTAGTCTGTTTGGACTGGAAAAGGGGGAAATCAGGTGGCTCTGAAGCCACCAAACAGAGACTCGACATCTGCGACAAAAATAGAATCGACTCATTCCAAACGAGTGACTGGCTGACGTGCTGGCTTGAAAACCAAATCGCGCGCCAAGCCAGCACGCCAGCTGTCACTCATTGTCATTTGAGAATTTGCTGCCTCATGACCACGCCGCTCTCGCCGTTCGAGATGTGACGCCGCAATGACCAGCGCCGCGACGCGCTGGAGCGCGAGACGAAGACGCCCAGCAACAATGGGCGAGTGTTCGCGCTGAACATGACATATTGAGTACGTTCAGGCGAGTTGTGTGGTTGTGCGTGCTATTTTACGGCGCCGCGGTTCACAAACCAACTGAGCGTCTGACAACAAGCAAGGGAAATGTAGGGCCACATGGGGTTGCATGGTTGGACAGCACGCCAAGCACCAGCGCGAGGAGCAGCCGCGCTGGACGTGCGATTGACAACAGACCCGTCCATTTCCTCGCGACCGGTGATGCGGCATGTGCGGCGGCCGTCAACCGGCGCAAGGGCGCTCGCGTCGAGGCGGTGCTGCGCCTAAACCTCGTGCGGGACTACCACGAGATGATAGGGGCGGTCGACGGCCACGACCAACTCAGACTGCAGCGATACTCCATCCAGCTTCGCAACCGATGACACAAGTACTACAAGCCACTCTTTATCGGGCTGGCCGACTTAGCTGTGGCGAACGCGTGCGTGACGCACTCAGCGTGCAGAACGGAAGCCAGCGAGATTGTGCCAAAGAGGAGCGAGTTCATGACACGGCTACAGCAGCAACTCGTAGACATCACGCCGTCAGACTTCCGTGACGTGGTGGAGCTAACCACGACGGGCACGCCTCTGCTGAAGACGAAGCGGCGGACGTCTGTGGCGCACAAGCCAACCGTCACAGACGACTGGCGGGGAGAGGGGAGAGCGAGAAGGCGCCGCACGCGCACATGCAAGGTGTGCAAACTCTTGCGACGCAGGGCTGGGCAAAACGCGGCACAGACCACGTGGTTTTGCTATCCATGTTCGCTGGATACAGCAAAGCTGCGGCAGCACAAGGCGCTGGTGGATCCTGAGAACGACAAACGCGTATGTTTCGACATATGGCACGGCAAGTCCAGCGCAGCCGTTCCATACCTGACTCCATCGAGAACCGCATCGAGCTCCACCGCCCCGCATCAAAGCCACACATAAAGCGCCAAGTGAGGCGTGGCGTTGCAGCATACGACGACGCGACTGACCACCTGCACACAGACCAAGTTGGTGGCGAGGAGAGCGCGGCGGGAGCAGAGGTTGCTGTGGCTGCTGCGGAAGATGTTGCTGGCGGCGGTTACGAGGCACATCGAGCGACAGACAGCATCGGGGCGCTCACACAAGAGCACACCTCAGTCACGATGGCGCGTGGCTCGCACTTTGCAGCAAAGCCGAGGAAGTGGAGAGTCAGCGAGGCGGCAGCGAACACCAAAAGGAGCCGCCAGCAGGGTGTGAGGGAGCGAGTTGTATGCTGTGCTCGTGTCAAAGTGTTGTCGTTCGCTCCCTCGCTTTGAGTGGCTCTCGTTTGTATGTGTCAGTTTGGGTTGAGCAAGCTGTCAGGTGATAGGAAGCGTGTACAGGCCAAAGCGCTGTCTTCCGCTCCCTCGAATTGATGTGTGTGCTTTCTTTCGAGTGCTTGTGGCCACACATCCAAAAAGTAGCTATGTTTCAATTGATTGCGCGCACAGAAAAGCTACGAGATCTGAACGGATGGGGATGCGCTACAAAATCGTCTTGTAGCCAACAAGATACAGGTCTCCCGTTTGCCACGTATTTATGTAGATTTTCCTGAGTTCTACATGGCAAATGCACTTTCTCTAAAAATAGTTGTTGCGGACCTTGACTCCTATTTTCCATTGCCAATACTCAACTTCATATAATATCAATCTTGTAATCTACAAAGTGCCAAAATTGGCTCAGCGGCAACATCTGCTCGGTAAGTGAAGTGTTGACATCATGCGGGCAATGAGCAGCGAGTCCTCATACTCACCAGCGCAGAAGGGCAAGTTGTTTAACACAATGTTCCACGTTGAAGAGCTGGTAGAGAAGCTGCGAGTCGCGGTTGAAGAGAGGACTCGCTTGAAGTGTCTCGATCTTGGACTCGCGGCCGCGCTTCCTCTCATCCTTGGGATGAGTCTTGTGCGCAGTGATCGCGTGTGCCTCCTTTATATGCGTTGTCGCGTTGAACGACTTGCCACCATGCTGTGGGTAGATCGTCCATAAGTCGCGGCAGATGTGCGACCCTAAACAAATTCACACGAGTTCGTCGTTCTCCTTGTAGTAGAGGCGCATTGCCACTTGTGAATGGAGAACGACTTGTTCGGCTTCGGGTCGGACGATCTCGAACACAGAGTTGACAGGTGTGAAAGTACAAATTGCTTACTTTACTGCGGCTAGTGGCTTCATATCGCACATAGAGGCAGCAACAGACAACAGCGTGAATGAGTCGAAGCTAAGCGTAGTCCGCAATAACGGGTACAAGCTGGGGCTGCTAGCGCCACGCAGCTGGAGAGAGCGGGCTGAGATTGCGCGCACAAGCGGCTTGACCTGGACGAGAGACGACTGCGAGTGTAGTGAACAAGCAACGACTATGAGCGTGCGGACGCACGAGCACACGAGCAACCACTGCGAGCGTGGTGCACGACGAACGACAGCAAGCATCTGGATGAGCGACGGCTGCGAGCGCGTGGACGCGTGGACGCGTGGAAGAGTAACTTCTGCGAGCGCGCAGACGAGCGATGCTGCCATCAGCGTGCACGATCAGCGACTGCGAGCTGGTAGATAAGTCCACTTTTGCGTGGCGATCCGGTTGCGATGTCGGAGGTCGCGATGTATTTTTTATCCAATCAGTCGCCTTGATTGTGAAGATATTATGTTGCCGCAGTGTCGCACTCGTGAAAAGCAAAGTGAAGGCGCAAAAGTGCCAGATATCTTTGGCGATTTTGGATCTGAAGTATTGTACTCGCCTTCGTATTTTAGACGGCGGTTATGATGGGAGTATATCGGTATTAACTGTTCAGTTTTGGTATCTTCCTACAAGGTATGACTAGGGTGCAGCAAAGTAGGCGTTGTGTGCCGAGATATTACATAACGCCTAGTTGGAGATTCTGAAATGCCTGCTTCAAATAGTCGGAAACGACGTGGGAGCCATAAACGACTACACCATTGCCCGCCCAAAGTGGAGTTACTTGCTAGCAATGGGGCTCTCAAAATTCAAATTGTTGCGCCAACTGCATATTTCATGCAAATCGAGCATTCGATATGACAAAATCCACTATCCAAAGTGGAGTTGAAGTTTTGGCGGTCGCGTGCGGGTAAGAGTGCGGCACGGATCTCGATCATGCAAGTTGGATCGAGCCTCGTCGAGCACAAACCGCGCACCCCCTGGCAGCGCGACAGCGCGTCCCCGAAGTCCATGTTTGCCAGAAGGAGAGGTTCGTTATCGCCTATCGCAACGACGTCACGCTGCCGAAGGCGCTCGAATCGTTACCACAAGAACGGCGGCGTTGCTCCCACGAGGCGAAGCTTGCGAGTGAAGCAACAAATGCACGCCTGAAGTCGTCCCTCCGCTTCAGTGCTACGCCGAGTAACATGCAGGGTGCACTCTTGTTGACATACAGCAATAGGTACGGTTCGACCTCAGCGTCGCCATCTCTACATCGACGATCTGTGGACAGCTCTTTGGCGTCTGCTGCAAGCTCAAATAGGTGCACTTCGATCAGCTACTGGCTTGCGGGCACACGAGAATTTTTTTATCGCAGCGAAGCGATACGAGAACATACAGTTCTGCAACTAGCTCCACTCTGGATAGTGGATTTCAGTACATTGGATGCACGTTTTACTTGAAAATTGCGCTGCGTCTACAGTTTTAGTGGTTGGAACCACATTGCTTTCAAGAAACGCCACTTGGGCGGGAAACAGTGTAGAAGAGATCGAGCAAGAAACAAACCACTTCACTGCGGTCGAGCACACCTCCACATCAAGAGAACCCTAGGTAGGCGTGCATGACGTGTTGCGTCGCCTCTGTTACATATAATTCACGTCTGCTGAAGGAAGTGCTCACATTGGGGCGAATTCTTACACTGCCATTTCTCTGTGCTTGGTAGGATGACCCAGGCATTACACAAAGCTCCCTGCTGCAAACTCAAACCAACCCCAACTGCGAACACGACACTCGCCCAGACGACACTACGAAAGCCACAAGCAAGAGAAAAGTGGCTGGACACCTATGAGCACGACCTTGGGCTGTGTCCTGTTCTTGTCGGCGAAGGCGTAGGTCAAGAAACTTGGTTCCGGTCCTTCCAAGCTCTTGGCAGTGAAGAACAGCGATTTCAGCACGGCTCCGAGTAACTTCTACTGCGAAGGCGCTAGCGAAGTCGACATAGAGACAAGTCTTCAAAGTGTTCCACAAGGATAACATCATCAAGCACCTCTCGCAACACCATAGTCAATTCGGACGATCCTAATTGTCGGATTGCTGACGATATTCATCTACGTGCTTGGACAGCCTTGAAACGCGCCTGTCTTAATTTTATATATTCACATTTTTGTATTTTTCTCCAATTCGACCTGGTTGACCTAGAGATTGGATGGTACATGATACTTAACACACGATTTCTGTAAGACGTTCATTAAAAATAGTCGATTTGGCGGGGATTCTAAAGATCGATATATCCATAACGTATCGTATGCCCATGAAACTTTGCATCGGACTTGGAGATACATGAAACTGGCCATGCATCTTCAAGTCTTCAGACTTGAAGATGCATGGCCAGAAGACATGCCTTCTCTGTAGGAGCCGACCAGTGAGATCTCCAAAGACGACGTGGTTGAGGAGGTATTTGCCTCCACTCCCTCAGTCTCAGGGACATGACGGAGCCGCATTTACAAAATGACCAAAGTTTCGTTCAAGAGAATTGCAGAGTTTACCTAATAACTACCCGATCGTTCGAGATACTGAAGCCACCAGATGCGCGATCTAGACAAGTGCGACATCCGTTGCCGTCGCCAATAACAGCATCAGCGATCTTCGCGTCAGGGACGGCAGCATAGCTCCATCCAGACACCACCAGCGCCTTGGGCACACTCACTGCGCCTCCACTATCTACCCACATCGAGATGGGTCCCGACCGTGCCGCTCATGCTCAAACTTCACTTGTAGATCGCCAAATATTTCTCCACCGCCGGAGGCCCCAGCTTCAGACAAAAGTACTTGTGCACCCGCTGGATTCGCTCGACAAGCACAGTAATTTGACAGAGGCTCAGAGAGCTCGCTCTATAGTTTTTGAATGGAGTCAAACTGGAATTGAAATGTGACGATATCTTCGTTGAGTGTTGGTCAGGTTTTGCTGTTTGCATCGCGGACACTTCGGCTCACGGTTATGCCCATCTGCCAAGATGTCGCCGCATCAAGCACCATTGTTCGTTGATAATGTCTCTGGTGGAGCTGAAACTTTTACAAAGCAATGTCGACCTCAAAGTGATCATGCCCTGTAAAAGGTATGATAGAAGGCCATTTTTGGATTTACACTCCTGCCAGTCGGATAGTGCCAGCCACACTTTTACCATATTTTTTACCATAACTTTGTCAAAATAATGAATTAGACGGTGCGATTTAGAATATGTTGTCCCCCTCGTGGAATGGAAGAGAACGCAAGTCAATTCGCTATATAAAACGCTCTTAGGGCAGAACCAAAAAATAATAAGTCCGTTTTGAGGTAGACAAGTAATAGTGCCACCAAGGGCATACAAAAATCAAGACAAATTGCCCTCTTTTTCTGGTAGCTCGCATACTGAAATCTAAATTAATTTTAGCCCAGTCATTCATTAAACCATAATTTAGTCAAGATAAAATGGGTGTCCGGAAAGCTATTTGGTGGGAAATGTAAGCAAAAAATCTGTAACTTCTCTCAAACCGATCCAATCCAAACGGAAAGGCTAGTAACAGATTTGCACTGGTGTGATGAGTCTAGATATATAAATTTGTGTGAGTAAATCGCAATATTTATCACGAACTGTCAACCAAAGAGGGTGTCCGCAAAGCTATTTGGTTGACTGTATAACTTTGGCAGCATACCGTGATTCTTGTAATTTTGGTTCACAACTTGACAGTAATGCACTTTATATGGCTAAAATGATACAGAAAGTGCATAAGCTTAGCTAGTATCTCACCATCCGGCAAAATATAGCATCAATGACGAACGAGCCAATTTCCATGCTAAGTCACGGCTATAGTTTCTGAGGCGAAACCTCGTAGCTTGTCTACCATGCACCCTCACCAGCAGCCAATAAGATGAACCGCTTTACAGACTCCAATAATGTGTATTTTTGTACTTACAAACGCCTAAAGTTGGCAATTTTCGAGATTCGCAGAAACCGTAATATTTAACTGCTGCCTTTGAGCTTGCAACCAGGTGAACGCCAGGTGCATCCATGCCTCCATCATCAAAGGAATTACCATACAAATGCTTGTCGTGATTGAAAAAGAATTGACGAAGTTTTTTCGTCGCAAATTTTTGGCCTCTTTGAGTCAGAGACTGGGTGTTAAAAAATGACATCGATTGGGATTTATCGTTGAGCTTAACTGAATGCCGCGCCGCGCGCGGAAAGCTCTGAATTTGTGTGGACATTTACTAGTTCATTCCTAAAAGAAGGTTTGCCAGCTTATTACTGATATTGCTTAAATACTGCTTATATAACTGTACCGGTACTGTAGGACTTGGTAATGAGTGATGTTACTTTTTTACAGTTTATATTGATAGAGGCGTCTTCCACAGCGTGGAATCCACACGCAACACGTGTGGAAGACGCCTCAAACAATATAGACACCCACACAAATCGAGAGCTTACCAAGTCTGACGCGGATCTTGGAGTTGCGTTGGCGTGTCAGGGGGCTCCGAGAATGAGCGGATGTTTAGTGGTGGTCTGCGTTTAATACAAGCCATTTGTAAAGTGCGCGCCAAAAGTTTAGCAAAATTTTTTAACCTGTCATATCTTTTGCAAAGACGG
>SMMQ01003206.1:6507-29269 GCA_008271595.1 [Pythium] brassicae (nom. inval.) | reverse complement strand
TCGGTCGTGCGCAAAGCTTTCTCGGAGTAAAATTTTAGCAAAATTCTGTACTGTCTCTCAAACTGATGAGATCTGAACGGAACGGGTATTGACAGGTTCGCTCCAGTGTGGCGATTCTATATATACTACTGTGTATGCGTAATTCGAAAATTTGTTACAAACGTTCAGAAAAAGTGGACGTGCGCAAAGCTTTAAGTTACAACATCGGGGAAGGGTGGATAAAGGAGACTGAGATACAAAGTCAGAATGGGGCATAAATGTGCAAAAACATTTGAGATAGCGAACAAAATTGGGGTCTCAAAGGAAGATTTGACTTGTTTTGACTAAACGAAAGATGACGTAGGCTACACGCAGTCCAAAGATGTATGAAGCTTTCTGTTGGATTGAGAGTACCCAAGTAAGAGAACAAGTAGTTCACATAAATAATAGACAGATCAATCAGGCATGGTTTACAGTGTTCGAGAAACTCAACCTAATGCGCTTGACTCGACAGTATTCACACAAATAAACGCAATGTCATTGACCATTCAAATGTTTGCGATTTTTCGAAACTAAAACAAGGAATTTGCTTCCTCAGTTGAGATGAGCATAAAAATGGCTCAGTTTTGTTCATCTTTTATAAGTGGCGCTGGCAATAACTGTCGAACGAAGTGATTTAATTGGCTATCTTGTTAGTGGTGTCGTGTTTGAGCGACAATTTTACGACAGTTTTGTCGATAATTGGTGCGTCTGATGTATCATCATTTGTCTGAGTTGCCCACCTTCCACCTAAGTTGCACACCTTATCAGACATTCTCAGATTGAATTATGAATCTATGCCAGTAACGTGAACAATTTCGTGATGACGTAGATGTCTGACGTAAACAAATCGTGATTTTCCCGTAATATTTTGTCTGATCCAGCCACACCAGAAACGGGCTAAAAAAGATCTGGGCTCTTCCTGTGGAGCCCTGAGCCCAGATTTTGAGAGAGCTGGGTTCCCAGAACGAGCTTTAAGGTATATTAACATGAGGTCGTTGTGACATAAAATACTAAATTCGTGTGGAGAGCAACTTGATTTGGATCACTGCGCCAGTTTTCGGCTGTGTGGAACCATGTGGAAGCGGTGCAACCGCAATCGTGACCGCGAGAGAAGACAGACTCGGCGACGACAGCCTGCCCAGCGTGGCCCGTGCAGTAGCTACGACGCCAGAAGGCGGGGGCCCTGGAGCGACCGTTCCGACTGCTCGAAAGGGTTATTGGTAGACGAGTACGGCGAGTATGCATGCTGCTGTGTCACCTGCCAGTGCTCGACCAGGAATGACAACACAGGGGAGCGCACCTTCAAGAATAGCCAAAAGCGCGAAGCCAACGAGCAGCGCAGAGGAAACACTAAGAGCAACATAAGATATATCCTCCAGCTCTCCTCAAGACCCCTGCAGTTTAGGACGTCCAGCGGTAGTGATAAAAAATATTAGCTCGGAAACAGATGCCACTCTGTCGCTCCAATGTGGAACACGACAGCAAGGCGCGCTGCATCTACGCATCTCCGTTCGTATTGGGTTGCTGTCAACATAGTAGTCGCCAGCACGGCTGCAGTCGGCAAGTGCTCGGCAAGGTGACGCTGGTAGTCTGTATCAGGCTCGTACGCTATGCCGACACACTTGCCGACTTCCTATCCAACGCGGGGTCAGTGCTGCCGACTATCGACAGAGCTCTGTGTGGCGCTGGTGCCGCGCAGCGTGGGGGTCTCGCATCCTCTCTTGACAGCCGCGTCGTCACTCTAGATCTGAATTGGTGTGGCAGCCGCTTCACGGTGGCAAAATGTCCACACAGACCTCGCCTCCTACACAACTAGGTGCAGCCATGTCAACCGCAAATGGTCGCGGTGTGCGCGAGCGCGGTCAGCGGCGCCTCGATCTTCTCGTCGACGCCCGTCGATGCGGGATGACGGCGTGTGTGTTCCCTTGCGAGACTCTGTCGGGCGGCTTCTTGCCAGTCTCTTACTTGCCTGCATTTTTCTTGTTTCTGCGTGTGTGTGCACAGTGTGTGTGTCCGTTCACGCGCGAGTCTTTTTGCCAGCGGTTCTTGCCTACCTCTTGTTTGCGTTTCTGTTGCTGGTGCCTGTGAAAATACCGGTATGCTCAATTTTGTGTAATCTTCGCAGTGGTGGACGACAGTTTTCGACGTGTCGACTGGTTGGCTCCTTATGTCGAAAGCGCTCGCAGATAGGCTCCTTCAAAGGAGCCAGGCTCTACAGTAGGCTCGGTTAAACGTCTCGATGGGCTCCGCAGTCTCAGAGATAAAAAAAACTGGGCTCGTTTTGTAAAATGTACAGGTGTCAAAAGACAAACTCCGCTCCGAACATGTGCTGCCGCCACTCGCGCCGCTTTCGAAGACGTGTTGGCAAAGCCCGTCCCGTGCGGATGTGGGAAGAGACGGTCGCGTCCCGCTCGAACGTCTAGGCCCCGCGAGTAAACCTGCCCGTTCACGTGCGGGGCGACGCTGGCCTGTGCAGAGGCGACAGTTCCTCACTGGCCTACATGATGCCTCGTAGGAGGTTGGGCTTTTCCCGACCCACGGCTACGACTGTAACACGGTTTCCGGAACGCGCGCTCCAAGTTCGGACTTGCGCATCGAGTACCGCTTGTTCTCCTCTCTCGAGCCCCGCCCGAGACCAATGTGTCGCCCGGCCACGGACGGACTGGTTACGAGGAGCTGTAGTATCTTGAGCTCTTCACGACGAATGTGATAGTGTGATCGAATCGGAAGCTAACATGCACATGCATATCCAAGTGTCGCCTTGCACGCCAGCCAGGCGTCGCCATGCGCGCCCCTCGCGCTCGCGACCCCTAGGAAGATCTCACAGTCCGGTCCACCAATCGAACCGCCGACTGCTGGGCGGGACCGCCAGTTCGCAACCACAGCCAAGTCTGGATGACTCTCTGCTCCACAGGAGCTTACAGAACGCTCGCGTGTGTCCTGCGCCTCCACAGAACGCCGGACTACGCACAAACGAGTACGCGCGACTGGAGCTTGCGAACGTGAAAGTGAGCAACGTCGGCGCGTATCGGCGCCACCTGGCGCAGTCCACGCAGCTCTGATGGCCCACTGGCTTCTGAGAGCGAATAGCTGCACGAGTACTGTAGGACGAGTATGTTGAGACGTGCCACGATACGCTCAACGTGCGATACGTTCGACGACACACTTGTCGCCAGGGTCGCGCAGCATCGCGGTGGCGCGCGCCAGCTGCGTCGTCATGCGGTGCATGCTCTTCTGGTACTGCGAGCGCCGTGATAATATCGCATTAGACTGCGGTTGGATCGCTGCCTCGACCTACTGCAGCTCGGTCGCGAGTTCCGCCTTGGCCAACGCCACGCTCGGCGCGCTCATGCGACTCTCGCTCGCGGACTGGTGCGAGGTTCATCCAGCTACGCAGCCCATCTGCACGCTGCGCTGCATGTTGCGCTTAACTGTATACGAAAGTGGGTACCAGTACACCTGCACGGTGTGGATCGTCAACATCCTGCTGTCATTTTTCACGACGGCGACGAACCACCTGTCGCCAGTTCGCGCTCGAGGGTAGACTACAACGGGGCGGCCGGTGCGCTCGAGCACGCGAGCACGCGAGCAAGCGCATCAAGATCGAGCTTGTGCACGAGCGTTCAGCGCCACTCTCATTGCTCGCCATCCGCGCGTAATCCAGCTATCTGCAGTAAGCTGCTATCACCGCGCTGCTGGTTCTTGAAACCCACGCGTTGACGGTTATTTATAATAACTTCTTCAAATGATACGTCATGTTGTTGTGGATGACATTCGTTGAGGAAGGATTGTGGCGCCTGGTGTGTTTCTTAGGTCGAGCCACCTCACGAAAAAAACCGGGCTCTGGCTCCAAACATGGGAGCTGGGCTCCGATAATTAATTGGCTCCCCTAACCCTGACCTCGTTTCAGGTGTGGATCCAGCACTTTTTCAGATATTCTCAGACATTCGTCATTAATACTACCTCCGTAACCGAAAGGTTGTCGTATTTACACTTTCGAACACTTTTTGTTGCGAATATTATTCCAAATACGCTGGGGGCGATTTTTTATTACTCGCCTTGGCGCGCCGAATTGATTGGTGCCATTTTCAAAGCATTTTCTGTTTGACGAAGAAATGACTTCATTTCATTATTATCAAAAGGCATCCTGCCAAGACAGGCATGAAAGAGATCACGCCGCCTTCCTCAAGCCGCGCTATCCATGCACTATGCATGTGTCAAGTAGGATAGCGAGCTTTGCGTCAATACTGGCGTTTTGATTGCTCTCAAATACGTCAACTCGACACGAGTCGACGTCACTGATATCATTTAGACTTAGTTTTTGTATTCACCAAACCGGACAACTATTTTGTGGCAAGGGTACAGAGTGGTACGTGACAACTTTTTCGGTTACGGAGGTAGTATTACGTAGTATCCGACAACGATTTTACTTGTTTCCATCAGCATGTTCACGTTCGTCGGACATCTACGTCATACTTTCTAAGGAATTTTGAGAAAGTGCTGGATCAGGTGTTGGATCATAATCGACTTAATCAGTTCATATGTCCTATTTTCTTTTGCAGAATCATATGTGATGAGAAGACAAAGTTCGCTTTGAAGAAGACGAAAGTTTGCTTTGAAGAATACAAAGTTTGATTGAAAGCATTTGCTCTCTGGAAAAGATTAAGCACCCTCTACAAGGCTTAGCACCCTCTACAAGGTTAGTGCGAGAGGAATCGCGATGATGGGGAGATGGAGCCTCCCATCATGGAGCATCATGGAGGTTTGTCAGCCGTCAGTCTGCAATTCATCGCTCCAGCCGAAAGCCCTCACTTCCCGCCTCGTCCTCAAGATGGACACCTACGTGTTTGTGTACGGCACGCTCAAGCAGGGCTTAGCCAACTACGACTTGTACCTGGGACCCGCCGTGGCGCTCGGCAAGGCGGAGCGCGTCGGAGCCGCGCAGACTGCGCAGCCGGACTTCCACCTCGTGGTTATTCCCGAGTACTCCGCGCCCTGCATGTACCACGCGCCGTCAGACGCCGGCGGGTACCGCGTGGCCGGCGAACTCTACCGCGTGGACGCGGACACGCTCGAGGCCCTCGATATCCTCGAACTCGTGGCCGAGAAGTTCTATTTGCGCGAGGAGATCCCCGTCGAGTTGCTGGATGGCGAGCGCGCTGGCGAGACTGTCGTATGCTCCACGTACGTGATGCCGCTGCGCGACGAGCTGCTCACGCTCGCGCGCGTGCCCAGCTACACGGAGGAGATGCACGAGGGCTACGTGTCGCGCGCGTACGCGCCGAAGCTCGCGATCCTCGCGTGCATCTACGGCAAAAACAAGACCGACGCGGTGCAGGCGCGGATCGACGCTGGGCTTGACTTCCACGCGGCGTGGAAGGAGGTCGTCGGGTGAGCAGTGAGCAGCGAGCAACAAGCAACGCAGTCAGACGAGCGCGTCTGCGTGTTTCAGCGTGTTATGACGCGTGCTCGAGAAGAGAAATGCACCACTCGACTCCGCTGTGTCAGCTGGAGTTCCTCGGCCAACAACCGCTTCGTTTCGCTTCGCTGCCGACAGATTGGACCATAAGTTAGACGGAGGATAGGGATCTGAGTCCCTAGACATGCGCCACCACGACCGCGATGTCGTCCATGCTGCCGGCGGCGCGCGCAGCGGCCACGAGCGCGTCGGCCGCTGCCTGCGGGTTCCCCGGGTGCTTGCGCGCGATCGCCATCGCCTTCTGGTTCACGAGCGAGCCCCAGACGCCGTCGGTCGCGAGCACGAGGGTGCTGCGCCCGAGCGCGAGCGGCGTCTTCTTGATCTCGGGCGTCGCGATAACCCAGCCTGCCATCTCGCGCTCCTTCATGTCGATGTCGCCGATCGACCGGAAGGGCTCGAGCACGCCGCCGATCCGCCCGTACTCGATGTACCCGCCGCTCGCGAGCACGCGCGCGCTCTCCTTCGCGTTCGCCTCGCAGTGGTCCTCTGAGAGCGCGAAGAGCCGCCCGTTCGGGCCCACCCCCTTGTTCGCCTTCTTGCCCTTCGCGCGCGCCTCGTGCAGGAGCGCGCGGCAGTCGCCCACGTTCAGCGTCAGCGCCGTCGGCGCGCCCGTGACCTCGTCCACGAACAGCAGCACGCACACCATGCACGCGCCGCTGAAGTCCTGCATCTGCGTCGCCCGGGCCTGCACCTCCTGGTCCAGCGCGTCGACCGTGTCCGCGAGCTTGCGCACGTCAAAGCCGCAGTCGTAGCAGCGCGCGATCGCCGGGAACAGCTTCGCCTTGACATAGTCGGCCACCCACTCGCCGCCGTGGCCGTCCAGCACCGCGAGCAAATGGAAGTGCTCGTTCTGCTCCACGATCATGCGGTCCTCGTTCGCGTGCCCCATGAGCCCTTCCTCCGTCGCGAGCCCGAGCTTCAAGCGGATTGAATGCTTCGATCCCAGCGCGGCCGCGGCATTCCCCCCGTCCTGATTCTCGTCGTTCTCGAGCTCGGCGTCGAAGGCGAGCTCCTCGAACTCCTCCTCGCCGCCCTCGGCGCCCGAGAACTCGCTGGTCAGCGCCTCTTGATTCCCAACGACCGCAGGCGTGAGAATGTCGGCGAGCACGTCGCTGTCGTCTGCTACTGCGTCGATGGGGATCGGCGCCGACATGCTGCGTAGAAGTCGGGTGTCGATTGTTGGTTCGTGGGACTTGTGCTCGGTCTTCTGGTTGTCCGCGTCCTGCGACACGCTCGCGTCGGCGGTGGAAGAAGCTGTTGTGTGCGACAGTACGCCGAGCGCCGAGTGGCGCCGAGCGACGGGGCGGTCGGTAGGAGCATCGGACGCAGCAACAGCAGGTGGTGGCCCACCAGCAGGCGACGACGGGTGCGAGCCTGGGGTGATGATGACCTTGGTGAGCATGCGCCTAAGGAAGCTCTTTCGCTTTTGCTGCTGGGGCAACATGGTGCTAATACAGTCGAGGAGGTCGAGGAGGTCGAGGAGGTCGAGGAGAGGACTGCGCAACACAGGCGGCGCAGGCGGAAGAAGCCAATGCGTGGGTGCGCGGGCGCGTGGGATGGCGATGGCGGGATGACGAGTGAATCGATCGGTAACAATTGTATGGGGGCGGGAACAAATTTTACACTTGCGATTTGTATGGTTTCAAAACCAAACCTCAAATTAAATCAGGTGGGTACATTGGTGTGGCATACACCAACACGTTGACTTCCTGTATTGTAGCGGTTACTACCTGGTAGTCATTTTTACACCTCAAATAAAAATGCATTTTTGACCACCAAATTGTGATTGGCGAAATGATGTTGTCGAGACCCTGCGCGAGGCTCCGAGCCCAGCTATTCCGCATCGGCGGCGGTAGCGGCAGATGCTTCGCGAGCGCGAGCGACTCGGAGGAGATCACTGTGATGCCGCTCTTCGCATCCGAGACGGTGCGCGAGACCATCCGGCAGGGCCTCGGCCGCGACGGCTACTGCGTGCTGCAGAACTTCGCTGGCGCCGACGTTGCTCAAGCGATGCGCGGTGCGTGCCTCCCATCCAGTGGATTCGCCATTGGGGATCTTTGCGGCGCGTACTCGCTGACCAACGCTCTTATTCACCAACGCGCGCGCAGCCGAAGCTGAGCGCCTCTACGAGGATGGCCGTATGTTCCAGAGCATGTCGGGCGACGAGCACGGCCGCGAGATGCCCAAGAAGAACGTGTTCGCGACTGAGCTCGAGGGCAACGAGTGGGACGTGGCGCCCACGCTGCTCGACTACACGCGCAGCGTGCTCCTACAGGCGCCACTCGTGCTCAACCACTTCTTCCCGCACCTGCGCATGAGCGAGCGCACGTATGGCACGAAGCTCGCGGTGAGCCTCGGCGCCGGCTCCAAATGTACGTCCGCCTGATTCGAGCCGCTCGTTCTCGTGGCTCCACGCAGCACTCACGCGGTGCTTCTTCCGTTGCACACTGTCCAGACCCGAAGCACTGCGACAACTCGGGACTACCCGACCAGCGCAAGGTCACGATGGTGTACTACCTGAACCCCGAGTGGGAGGCGAGCCAGGGCGGCGAGCTGCGCATCTACTCCAAGCACAACGGTGTCGTCGTCGTGCCGCCCGTGGCCGACACGCTCGCCATGTTCTGGAGCGACCAGATCGTGCACGACGTACTGCCGACGATGAACGACATCGCGGTGACGGCGCACCGCCGGTACGCGCTGACGCTCTGGCTCGTCTCGGAGAACGAGAGCGAGATCGTGAACCCCAAGGACCCGCTCTACGAGCTGCGCCAGTCGCACTTCCCGACCTACGGCAACGACTACTGAGATCCGCCGACACGCGCTGCGTGGATGGCACGAGAGAGAGAGAGATGCATTCATGCTCGGACGGCGACCGCACACTTCGTGTTTCATGCTCGTGGCTGTTGCTGCTGGTGGTGGTGGCTCTCGCTTGTGGTCGGTCGCGGCTGCTTACCGTGTGATGCGGAACGAGCGCACCTGGGCGAGCAGCTCCTTCGCGTCGCCCTTGGAGAAGTGTTCGCGCACGGGTTCCAGAATTCTGTTCACAAGATAACCACACGCTCTTCCAGTCAGCAAACCGAACACGCACACACCACATGACCAACGGCACACAATCTGCCAGCACGTACTCGTTCAGGTACTTGGCAAGCGACGCCTTGAGGTCGACACCGTTCACCTCGCGCGCGACGAACGCGGCTTCGAGCGCCTCGTACTCGGCGAACGTCCTGCTTTGCCCGTCCGCGAGCGTCACCGCCACGCCCTGCGCTGCGTAGCGCGCAAAGATGATGTGCTTCATGTAGTCGAGGATCGGGTTCGCGTCGACGACGCCCTCGGGACAGTACGCTTTCTCGAGCTTGCGCGTCACGTCCTCGGCCGCGTCCTCCATGAAGATCGCCGACTCCGGGTCGCTCTTTGACATCTTCTCCTGACCCTCTTTAAGCCCCATGAGCATGTGGTGGCTGATGATCACCGGCTTGAACTTAAGCTTCACGAGGTCGCAGTAGTCGCGCGCAAGCATGTTGATCTTGCGCTGGTCCATGCCGAGCTGGCAGATGTCGGCCTTGAGGCTGAAGATGTCGGCGCACTGCATGAGCGGGTACAGGATCTGCGCGGCCTGCATCCCCTCCTTCTCCTTGCGTCCCATGATCGTGCAGCACTTGACCGTGCGCGCGATCGTCGTGCGGCGCGCAATGTCGATCACGCGCAGCCAGTACGACGCGCTGTGCGCGATGATCTCGTGCGACGCCCAGAGGAACTGCACGTTCGTCATGTCCATGCCGGCTGACTTCCAGATCTCGACCATGTACTGGCCCACGAGCCGGATCTTGTCCAGGTCGCCGCCCATCTTGTTGTTGAGCATCGCGAACCAGTCGGCGACCCAGAAGCGGAACACTGCACCCGCCGACGTCAGCTTGTTCACGTTCACCGTGCGCAGCACGCCCTGTGCGATGTGCATGCGGCCCGACGGCTCGAAGCCGTCGTAGCACACGGGGTGCGGCTTCTTCTCCAGCAGCGCCAGCAGCTCGCTCTCCTGGATGCACTCCTCGCCCACGGACCGGCTGACTGCGAAGCGGTCGTCGAGCGACAGCTCGGACGCCTGCCACGCACGATCCTCCGACTCAGGGAAGCCCGGGAGCGGCAGCGCGACGAGCTTGTCGCCGTCCGGGAGGGACGACGTCTTGAGCTTCTTCACGTTCGTCCACAACTTCTTGAGTTCGCCACCGGCAAAGTGCTGGCGCACGGGCTCCAGCAACCTGTTTATGGGCCACACACACACAACCGAGTGAGCTGTGCAGTCCCTACACTGCAATAGGTGGCCCACTCCCACACCCCTACAGCACCACTTAGTATACACAGTACGTACGCGTTGATGTACTTGCTGAGGCACGGCTTGAGGTCGGCCGGGTGCACCTGCTCGGCCGCGAACGCAGTCTCGAGCTCGGCGTACGTGGCGAACGACAGGTTGCCCCCGTTCTTGTCGCTGCGCTCGATCGTCACGCCCTCGGCGTGGAACGGGAACACGACGCGCTTCATGTAGTCCAGGATCGGGTTTGCGCGCACGTCGCCTGGCGGGCAGTACGCCTTCTTGATCTTGAGGTTCACCTCGGCGGCTGAGTCGTCGACGTAGATGGCCGACTCCGGGTCGGACGCGCTCATCTTGAGCTGCTCCTGCTTGAGTCCGGGCAGCAGCGGGTGCGCCACGCACGCCGGGCGGGCCGCGAGCCCCTTGTGCGCAATGTACTCGCTCGCGAGCGCGTGACCCTCGGCCGCGTCCGCGCCGAGCTGGTAGATGTCCGCGTCGAGCAGGAAGCCGTCGGCGCACTGCATCATCGGGTACATGACGCGGTTCGCGTTCGGCGTCGGCTCGTCCACTTTGCGGCCCATGATCGGCGCGCACTGCTGCGCGCGCTCGACCGTGACCGCGCCGGCGATGTCGAGCACGCGCGACCAGTACGCGGCCGGGTGGCGCGCGATCTCGGCGGACGCGAGCAGGACCTCGAGCTGCGGCTCCTGCTCGGCGTCGAGCCCGAGCGCCTTCCAGACCTCCACCATGTACGCCGCGACGCTTTGGATCTTCTTCAGGTCGCCGCCAAACTTGCTGTTGAGCACCGCGTGGGTGTCGGCGACCCAGAAGCGCACGCGGCAGCCAGCGGCGATGAGGCGCCGCGCGTTCAGCAGGCGCAGCAGCCCACCCGCGAGCGTCACACGGCCCGAGGGCTCGAATGCATCGTACGCCACCGGGTGTGGCTTTGCTGCGAGCAGTGCGCGCAGCTGCGCCTCGAGCTCCGGTGACAGGCGCTCGCCCGTGATGGCAGCGAAGCGCTCGAGCTTCTCGTCGGTGGTGAGTGACGAGGGCGGCAGCGCAGCGGCTGGCGCGTCCAGCGAGAGCGCCGAAAAGCCCTTGAGCGCGTCGACAGGCGCGGGCGGAGGCGTGGCCATGGTGCTGTTGTTGTGCGTGGGGTTGTTGCGGAGCGGAGGAGGTCGTGAGGTGGCAACGACAGATGGTGCCGCCTGAGTGGTTGCCGCGTGTTTTGCTGATGGCTCGATCACGGATCTTCCACAGCTTGGCGCTTGCGATGAATTGCATTTTTCATTCGTCTGCAACTGGAGCATTCACTTAATGTTGCAAAGCAGACAGAGATTTATTTTAATAAATAGCTTTATAGACACAAACAAACGATATATGCACAATGAAGACGTCAACATTGTAATAATAACTATAATAGACTTGAAGTATGTGTGAGTTACTTTCACGAACATTTTCTTGTGGACAAAAGGAGACGAATACTGAAATCAAGATGGATGGATTCCTCAGATGCATCAGACTTGTCATCAGATATTCCCTGATTTATCGACACTGAGACTATCACATGTCGCAGTTTAATGATCCTGAGTTTTGACTTGATCACGCAAGGCTGGCTGGGAATAAGAGCCACCGTTGTTGCAGTCTTTCATCCTCAAAGGGAACCACAAACACATTGCGACTCCGTCCTCGAGGCCGATTTTGTTTGCGCCGCGTTCTGTCTCGAAGCCGCATTGCCATTGGCAATGCCAATGCAATGATCATGGCAGGCGAAGGTGTCGTCTTGCCCACAAATATCGCAGCTTGGCTAATGTTACAGCTGTACGCCGACTTTCTGAAGATGTTGATCTTGGCACTGAATGTTTTGGTCAAGAGGGGTTTGCTATCGGCCCAGTACGGACAAATTCGCTTTTGTTGAGCCTCTCGTTGTCTATAAATACAATTGTGAGTTGCTGAAACCGCTCGTGCTGGTCGCACAGCCTGCACGTTGGAGCCAAGCAAAGCATGGAGTGCACGGGTGCACTCCACGGGTGCACTTCACGATTCAGCCCGCCACACCGATACCTCGCTCTCGCCCGCCCGCTCGCTCGCAAGCTGTCCTCATGTGCGTCTGCGGGCTGCTCGGCGCCGCCGCCGCCGCCACTGCCACCGCGTCTTCGGCCGAAAGCAACCGCCTGCGCAAGTTGCCGCCACTCAAGAGCGATCCACGGCCGCGCCACAAGGCGCTGCACAAGCGCCACTGCCATCGCGAGTGGGCTGACGGGCTCATGTTCTCCAACCTCGTGTACGCGCTCGCGGGTTTCGTGTCGCTCTCGTGTGGCCAGTACTTCTGCGCAGTCCTCCAGCTCGGCGCCACCGTTGCATCCACCGCGTTCCACCGCTCCAAGGAGACCAAGTACCTCCTCGTGGACGCCAGCATCAGCTCGACGCTCGGCATCGTCTTCATCTACTTCGCCGTGCATGTGCTCAAGAACGAGTGGTACGGCATCCTCGCGGTCAAGGCCACCCAGGGCGCCATGTGCATCTTCACGTGGCTCTACTGCGGGCTTCCGGGTGGCGAGCGCTACGAGCTCTGGCACCAGCGCTGGCACTACGTTTCTGGCATCACCACCATAACCACGACGCTGCTGCTCGCCACGTACATGCCCGACTTCGACATCATCCTGCACGAGCTCGTCCAGGACTACGTGGCTGTCACGACGTGGCTCCAGTGAGCGCGTGCTGGTCTGCTAGTCGCAGCGCGTCCAAGCAAGTCAGCTACACAAGCGTCAGCTCCACTGCTCGGAAGAACCATCAACAGTGAGAGATGGATGGGGAAAGTGTACGATAGATAGAGCGTTCGCTATCGCCCTCGCGAATTAGATATGCAATTAGATATGAACACGATATGGATGGAAGATGGCAGTGTGCAGCCAGCAGTTACGACGCCCAAGCGTCAAGCAACAAGCGTCGTTGTCATCGTCCGCTCTCCCAACGCACGCACTGTTGCGCCAAGCCAGCGAAGACCTTTGGTCGCTTCTCCAACCCTCAAGCCCCGTGTTGCGACCATGGCGCTCTCAATCAACAAACGTCAGCCGCGGGTGCCTCCGTCCACAGAAGACGCGCTGAAGGACCTGCCGACGCTCCTTCTCGTCGAAACCCTCGACCTCAGTCACGGGGACATCGTCGGTGGCGCCATCGTCGAGTTCCTACAGTTCATCGCACTCACGGATACGCCATTCGCGCTGCAGTTTATGGATCTCAGCCACAACCGACTCGGTGACGCCGGCGCTATCGCCCTCGCGCACCTGTTGCAGCGGAATGCGAGCAAACTTCCCAGCTTAACGACGCTCGACCTTGCCGTGAACGATATCCGCGACACTGGCGCACTCGCGTTGGTGCAGGCAGTCGACGCCTCGGTCTTAAGTGGACATCTGCACCAGCTCAGGAACGTCGAGCTGCGCGATAACAAGCTATCCGAGACCGGCTTCCGATCGGTCGACGCTGCGTGGCGAGAGATCGCCATGGCGAAGCACTCGCCGTGGTGGCGCATCAAAGCGCCGTCCGAAGCGTCTGGGGGTAGCAGCTCGTCGAGCTTTGCGGATCTGCTGTCGCAGCAAGTGGAGCTTGTGAAGTCGGAGCGCGTTGCGCAGATCGCCGCGGTGCTGGAGCCGGTGACCATGCTGCTCAAACGCGCGCTGTGGAACCGCGTGGCACACGAACGCGAGATGCTCCCCAAACGCCTCGTGCTGCAAGTGTTCCCACCACTCCAGGCAGAGGCGGTCAGCAACGTGCCACCGCTGGTTGCTGACACAAGCAGCGTGTTGATACCTCGAGGCGGCCGCAGCAGGTCCGAGCACCGATCAACAGTATCGAAGATCTTGGCGACCAGTCCGAAGCTGCAGGAGTTCATGGCGATGGTCGAGTCCGAGCGCATCACGTTCCACCAGCTGCTCTGCAAGCAAGCGGCCGAAAGTGCCGACCCCGGGGGCTTCCTTCTGCCACTCTCGGCTCGTGCTCACGTGGATGAATGGACAATCGACGCGGTGGCGTCTCGACTGGAGGCTGCTTACTCGGCAATCGCTGACGCCCAGAAAGCAGTACAAGTCTTCAACTCTGTGAGTCAATGGTCAGGCGACTACATCAGCACGGCGCTGACTCAGACACTAGGGCTGAAGACGGCCGTCAAGGCGAAGACTCGGAACTGGTCCGTGAGCACGAGTGTCACGAGGTGGGAGATCGAGAACGGCTGGTCTGTGGAAGTGGTCGCTGGCCCCAAGCCGATCGAGCTTGAGAGTTCAAGTACTTTCCCTCCTCCCGGTGTTCGGATCTGCGCTTCGGAGGAGGGATTCGCGATCGTGTGTGAGTTGCCCTGTTAAGGAAGACACCGCAAGCGCGTTCCTTCCTATTGTCCGAGTCTTCGGAGCAACGATGCTTGTCTCGCCAGTTGATGCGTTCCACCGTGCGACAGTACACGTAGAAGATCCCACTGCCTCTGAAGAATGGCGTGAAAGGAGAAGTCTATGCGGTGTAGCTGTCCCTCGAGAGGACTCCTGCGGCACTCTAGTGCTGTGCTGAGGGCGATCGGTCGCTACAGTGCCAGTTTCTTGTGCGACTTCTTCCACCTCAGGTACGAGCGGTACGCGAAGAGCAAGAAGTCCTGTTCCGTGATGAGCCCGTCCGCATTCGTGTCGATCACTTCCATCAACAGCGTCAACTCGTCCTCCGTCGCGTACGCATCTGCCAGCGCGTACAAGAACACGTGAGGGGTGAGAGACCGAGCGTAAGCAGACCCGACGCCTCCTTTCGAACGCATCTGCGCGCGCACCACTATCTTGCTCTGCGAGAAGGACGACGAAGCTCTCCTCCATCAGCACGCCGTTGCCGGAGACGTCAAGAAGAGTGAAGTAGAGCTTGAGCGCCTGCCACTCGAGCTTCGTGAAGACTTCCGAACCCGTGGGCTTGCCAGTTGACGGCGTCGGATCGAGCTGCGTTTGTATCTCCACTGTATGGCGCTGCACTGCGGCGGCCTTGTGCGACGACGGGAGCGACGCGGTAGGCGACACAGCGGGGCTCCCAGCACCGTCGCTAGAGTTGCGCTGGCTGTTCATAGGGACACACGTGAGCGAACCGCGGTTGGCTCTGGGAGCCTCAGACGGCGAGATGTCCGTAGCCGGTGTTGAAGGTGCTCGCATGTCCGCTGCTTGCTTGACTGGCGTGCCGAAGAAACGGCCACAGAAACGGAGGAAGCCCGGGCAGAGCCTCCAGCCGCTAAAGTACGTCCGACTGGATCGTCGGGGCGGTGTCGGAGGCTTTGCCGCTGCTGGAGGCGCGCGAGTGAGAACCTGTACGTTGCCTGGTACATTGAGAGCAGCAGGCGCCGCTGCAGGTTTTGCTAGATGCTCTTCCGTCGCTTCGTTCGCGCAGTGGTGCTTCATCTTCAGCTGTTCCTTCCGACGGGACTGCCTCGCTGACGCTCCAGCATTCGAAGAGATACCGTCCTGCTCAGCCGCAGAGAACTCTTCTGTCGTTGAGTTCCGACTCTGCGTGTGCTCGTCAGGCTCGGACCCTCGCGCGGCTCTCTCGCGGTTGGCGAAGCTGATACCAGCAGAAGCAGCAGACGCCTCTCTCGACGTGGCGGGAGGCTCGACAGAGTCGATTTCCAGTGCGAATGCCGACTTGCTGCCGCTGCCGCCGCCGGCAATGCTGACGTCCGTGACTGTGTGTTGGATACCAGTCGGAGACGGGAGCTGCCCGATCGACGACTGCCTGGAGAGCATCAGCATCTGCTTGAGCTGTCGACAGTGCACGATGAGCTCGTAGAAGTCGAATGGCAGGAACGGCAGCGTCTCGCTGAGAAACGCTCTCACTGCTTGGTCTTCGCTCGGAAGCGTGAACTCGTGCTCACAGTGCACGCTGCGCTTGTGCTGGCGGTACTCGAGGACATTCGCGCTTCGCGCCTCCCACGGCACAGACAACGTGGCCCCCTGGCGGCCACGAACAAGAGATCCGTCAGATCATTCAAGGAGGAACCGAAAGCGTCCCCCTGCCTGGCGGGTACTCGCGAGTGGCGCTCGCACCATGTTGTGGTTTGTGTTGCAGTACTCGGGCGCGGAGAAGACTGTAATCACCGGCGGGAGCGTGGGTATGCGCTGCGGGGCGTCGCGTTCCTGAAGCGCAGCGCTGAATCCGGACGCTTCCTTCACGTGGGGTCCGCTGAAGTGCTCGCGGAATCCGTCTTCCTCCAGCTAGCGAGTCCGTGAAGCAGGATTGTGGTCAGTTCACATCCACGAACACCCCTTACTGCAACAAGCGCCAAGCATCTACCTCGTGCGCTCGGATGATAGCGAGGAGATTGTTCCGCTTGAGAAAGTCGCGGCACACGCGCTCGTTGAACGTGAACGAGCAGCCCCGCACGCTGTTGGGAGCCCAGTGCGCGTCCTGCTCGGCGCTGTCTTTTGCGGGATCCGACCAAAGCAGATCGCACAGCGCACCGTTCGGCTCCGGCTCCATGAACCGGTTCACTTGCTCGTTGATGTCCTCGACGTGTCCGATCTCGGGCGAGAGGCCGCCGTGCACAGCCAGGAAGACGCCGAACGAGGTCTCGAGCCGGGCGGCGAGCGGCATGCTCTCGAAGCACTTGACTGTGCGGTTGTACACGGCCGTGCCGTACTTCATGAGGCACTCGGCGCGGAAGCCGTAGAACGTGCTGAGGCTGCGGCACTCGTGGTTGCCGCGCAGTAGGTGCACGCTCGTCGGAAACGCGACTTTGAACGCGAGCAGCAGCAGCACGATCTCGCACGACGAGATCCCGCGGTCGACGTAGTCGCCAAGGAACAGGAACGGGTTCGTCGCCGACGGCGTACCGTGCACGTTGAAGATCTCGAGAAGGTCCTGGAACTGGCCATGCAGGTCGCCCACAAGCGTGTACGGCGCTCGGACCGCGAGCACGTTCTGCTCCAAGCTCATGAGGTTCGTAGCGAGCTTGAGGATCTCCAGCGCGCTCGCGGTTGAGATCGCGCCGCCGCGTTGGAACATCGCGAGGATCGCGAGCGGGTCCGTGCTGAGATGCACGTCGCCGACGTTGTTGTCGACCCTGTCTTCGTCGTTGTTGTCACGCTCTGCTGCTGTGCACTCGAGTGCTGCTCCGGCGCGCCGGCCGGCGTGGCGCGAGAGCGTGACCACCGGAACTGTCGAGAAGTGCTGCACAACGTCCATGCTGATGTCTCGGTCCGCTTGGTGGCGCAGATAGCGGTTGAACATGGTCGTGTCCGTGGACACGCGGCGGTGGTGGGAGCCTTGCGCCGAGAGCCGTCGCAGCGGCCCGGCTTCGGACTCTCCTTGCGGGTTTGCCAGTGGTTCCTTCTTCTCACTTCTCTGCTGCGCCGCCTGCTTGGGGTTGAAGGCGCTCAGGGGCGACCGGGCGACTTTCTGTTGCTTAAGCAGCTCGGGCTCCTCCTGGTTCGACGCCTTGCTCTCGTTGCTTACTGCGGCGGTGGCACTGGCCTCGCCGCCGCTCTTTCTCGCGCCGTCGGCGGCCGCGCTCGCGGGGAACGAGATGTTGCGCGCGGACTCGGACTTGGAGAAGTGGTGCTCGAACTTCTTGTTGCGGCGGCTCGCGTGGCGTCGCTGCTGCTGGGGCTGCGGTGTCGCTGGCTGCGCGTGCGTTCGAGGCGGCAGCGGGGACATCGCTGGCATCGGCTCCGTCTTGAGCGACAGCTCGACGAACGGCTGCATGGGGCCAGCTGAGCGCGGCGTCTTGACCCCCACGGGGCTGTTCGCCGGCACGGACGCCAGGAAGGCGTTGAGTTTGTTCGCCATGGCGCCTGGAGGGGGGGGGGATCACGGCAGCGGCGGATAGGAACGCGGGGCGAAGAGGTGCTGCTGCCCGCCGACGGCTTTTGTCTTGTTCTGGGTGGAGAAAGACGCCCCGGAGCAGCTCAAGTCGCCGAATGCGGGAGCTCGAGCATGAGCGGCGCGGACAAGCGAGCTAAATCCCTGCTGTGCGACCCTGCGCATGCGCTCGCACTCCGCACTCGCACCAGAATTAGTCCGCCATTCCCACGCATGCGATCGCGTCGCTCCTCTCGCATGTGAACCGCTCGGCTCCTTTCGCTTATCTCATCAATCACCCCTCATGTTCGGAGCCTCGGACTGCGGGCTGCTCGGTATTGCTCCTGCTGCTGCGTCGCGGACACCATCGTGACGTTGAAGCTCTTCGAGCCAACGGTGCCTGCTATCGAATACGCGCCGGGACCGACGGACTCCGGCACGGTCGGCTTGACGCGGAACCGCTCCTCGTTGCCGATCGAAGAACGCGCCTCGTTCAACCGCGTGCGGGTCGTAGTAGCGCGTGGCAAGTCCTCCGTGTACGCGCCAGGGCCTGGCAGGTCGCACGAGTCTTTCGTGTCGAACACTGCCCTCTCGCTTTTGGAGAGGAAGCCTGCTCCGGCAGCCACGCCACCTCCACCTCGTGCCGATACTGGCGGCGAGCCGACGTTCCCGCTTGCAGATGTCCCTCCGAGTGCCAGTGACTGAGAGATGTCGTACTGCCCTACAGCTGGCGCCACCTGATCCCCCACGCAGTGCACGTGCGGCGGTGCGTGCGGGTTGGATCGCTTAGTGAAGCGCAGCGAGCCGGACTTGAACGCCGCCGAGTTGGCGGCGAGAGGGAAGTGGCCCGCGTTGGTCTCCACCGGCTTCTCGTAGGCGCCAGGGCCTGGAGTGAGCTCGTCGGCTTCAAGGCGCTCGAGCTGTTCCCAGACGCGACGCTCAGAAGTTGTTCCAAACACGCCATTGCGGCCGATGCCGAGCTTCGACTTGACTGTGTGGTCGAGCGATCGAGGCGTCTCGCTCCGGTAGGCTCCGGGTCCAGGAGGGGCGGCTTTCTTGGATTTAGAAAGGCAGTAGCGCTCCGTTGCGCTCGAGAAGCCGATGCCTTCGTCGCTGTGACGATTGCCCCCTGAAGAGGAGGAACTGGACGGTGTGCGATGTTTCTGCTGCCCAGGCATGTTGAGCGCTCGGCCTGTGTACATCCCCGGTCCTGGCGTGAGCGTGAATGTCGGGTTACTGAAAGGCGCGCTGAGCTGCGAGGAGAGCTCCACTCGCCCAGTGGTGGACCCGAACGCCTCGATCTTGGCTTTCATCACGTTGGTTTTCTGTCGCTCGAGTTGATACCGCAGGCGAGCCTCCTTGGCATTAAGCTCGAGGTCGCGCTCAAGGTCGTAGTGGGAGGTGGGCTTCGTGTCAGGCAGGATCGGCACCTTGGACGCGAACACGGCGCTCTGGCGCTCGTGCTTGACGCTCTTCTTGCACCCGCGCAGACCACTTCCTCCTCCTTTGCTTGTGGGACCAAAGTCGCTTATCGCTGTCTCGTCGTAGTAGTGTCCTGGGCCCGGAACGCTCGCGCGGGGCGCGTTCTCCTCCCAGACTTCGCGCTTCACGGTCGAGCACAGCGACGGCGCGACGTTCTTCCTCTCGTTCCAGATCTCGTGATGCGAGTTATACGCTGCGGGTCCAACCGTGTCCTGACCGATCCCGGAGTAGATCGTGGCAGGTTGTTTCTGCAGCTTGAGATCTGGGCCGACTTGCACATACCCGTAGCTCTGCTCCTTCTTCGGGATCGCTGGTGCCGACGGCTTGACGAAATGCGCGAATCTGTTGACAGCGCGTCCGTCGAGTTCCTGGAATTGGTTACTGCTAGACGCGGATGGGCTCATGGACGAACGCAAGTAGCTTCCAGGTCCCGGGTTGTCTTGGATACTCGACGGGAGGAAAATCGTCGATCCTGGAGCGCTAGGAGCGAAGCGCGCAGCCTACAACAAACCACCACGCCATGTTACAAGGAGTCCGCATACTCGACAGCTTGCGCACAGACTCGCCTCGTTCGCACCCTGGTCGCGAACACATTCGAAGGAGCCTTCGGGTTGACTTGCTGTGCGTCGCCGATGTAGGCGCCAGGTCCTGTCGTGTGTCGAGTCAGTGACACCGTTCAAGAAGGCAATCTTAGACAAGGGCCTCGCTTGAGGAAGAGAACGCCACAGACGTACCTGGAGTGATGGCGGATGTCGTTTTATTCGCGTTGAGGTTGCGCTTCTCCGACGCCGCAAAGCCCGAGAAAAGAGGCCGGTTCGCGTCCTTGAAACTCGCCCCGAGGTACTCGGAAGAATACGAACCGGGTCCGACTGCCGCAGGTGTGTGCGAACCAACGCCAAACTCCGACACTCGCTTGGAGCGAGTCGTGATTGTCATGCTTGATGTCCACGCAGTGCGCCGTCCAGGCGGGGTGCTCCGATGCGAATGCGAGCGCGAGTGCGCGCGCGCAGCCGAGCTGTTTGGGTCGAGGGAGGACAAGAGTTGCAAGAGTCTTGAAAAAGGATCCGTATAATTAGCGAGAGCCCTGAGAACCCTGAGAGCCCTGAGAACCCTGAGAGCCCTGAGAGCCCTGAGAGCCCTGAGAGTGAAAGCCATGATACAGCATTTTGCTCTCAGTCGATCTCTTCAGAGATATTTGCGCAGATGCGACGAGTCAGGTCCGGGCGGTAGCCTGCGAGCTTGCGCTTGAGCGAATCGATGTCGCCGAGAAGAAGGCGAAGCGAGCAGCCAGCTTGTGACCGGTGCGGATCAGCGCACTCGATGCGGCCAGCCTGATGCGGTCGACCGTGCGCTTTGAGTTCGTACTTGACGAGTTCGGTCTGCAGCTGGTGCTTGACTTCGCCGAGGCGACGCTCATGCAGTTGCAGCCACTGGCACGTAAGCAGACTCGCCTGCATCAGTGTGGTGAGGCGGCCGAGCACAGCGATACGAGCGCCGACGTGCAGATCCCAAGCGGCGAGCGGGCGACCACTCAGCCCCACAACGTGCGAGATCGTGAACACGTCGTCGGTGTCCTCGAGCACGACCTGGAAGTGGCGTGTTGGGACGGAGAAGTAGATGTGCGCGAGCCGCTTGCGCGCTTCACCTTGCAGAGACTGCTCTGTCCACCACGTGTGGAAGCACAGTATCTCGAGCTGCTCGAGGCTGACCAGATAGCGATTACGAGAAAGCGGGCACAAAGTGAGATCGCTTCCAGATCGGAAGACACGTAGACATACGCGAGCCCACTCGACGCACTTCTTCATGCTTGACATCTTGTGAAGCGCTGTCGCGCGTTCGAAAACCCCCGGGTCGACCACAGAAAGCGATGTGCTGTCCCCACTGCCGCCACCAATCGCCGAGTCTCGTAGCCGCACGAGTGGGTGCGTGTCCCGGCGGTTCTCGTTCACAAAGTCGAAGTAGTACGGGACGCCCTCGCTGTCCTCGAACTCTACCCACGCGTCATCGGGCGGTGGAGCTGCAACGTGGTACGCGCGCAGCTCACGAATCTGCTGCTGGAAGTAGCTGTCCGCAGTTGCAGGCTGGTTCCCGTCTGTAGCACAGCACGCCGGTGACAGCGGCGTGGTGGCCACCTGCCGCATGAGGGGAAGCAAGAATGGCTCGCGTGCCAGATGCACATCGAGACGCTGTGCCTGCGCGAGCAAGTGCGCGGGAGTGAGGAGCTCGCTGGCGTCGGCCAAATCCTTGGCAGTCTTGGTGGACATGGTGGAGAAGAAAAGAAGTGCTGCTCGAGTTGGAACCACTGCTCTGGGTCTTCAGTGTCGTGTCCTTGCTCAGCGAGTCGTCACGATGGAGATGGAGAAGCAGGCGTGCGAAGTCGAATTGGCCAGGAGTTCGATCCTGCTGCCTCGATGGTTTCCAGCGACGCGTTCGTCCTATTCTTGATACTGTACGGATAACCACCACAGCGAGCACGAAGCACATGCTGGCATGAACAGTCAGACGCACTGACAGCAAGCAAGGACGACAAGCAAACGACAAGCATGTGCAGGCACATCGTGAACGCGACTGTACGTGCGACCTCTTCCTCAGTGCCTGCATACTTGTGGTGCGCTAAGCATACAAGGCGGCTCTGGTGCTGTGCAGTTCGCGTTCCAAGCGCCGTGCTGCCGACGCTGGTTTGACTGCAGCGAGTGCCACTTCGAGGCAACCGACCACCGCTTGGAAGCCGCAGCAGAGCTTGCGTTGCTGTGCCGCGCGTGTGAGCGCCCGTTCCGCAAGATCCTCTCGGCGCTCGACGCCGAGGACGATTCATGTCCGCACTGCTCGGCGGCGCTCGTGGTCGCGACGATCCGTGAGCGCGCCGCCAGTATTACAGAAGACTCGTCCTCATCGGCCGAGGTCGTGACGAAAGCGGCATCGAGGAGCTGACCCCCAGTCCCAGGAAGTGCTCTGCCTCTGGCGCTCGTCTGCATGCTCCGGTCCCGTTCCTGTGGACGGATGTCCCCTTCCTTTCATGCTTTTGAATCATGAACGAGATCTTTCATGGGGGGGAGACTGGACGGGGATCTTTTGCAAGGTGACGACGTGGAGCATCACCTGCACTCGTCCACAGGGAAGATGCACAGTGCGCGCAGAAACAGTTCGTCGACGGGTTCGCCAGGTGAAACTCGGTCAGGTCGGGCGTCCGGCCCGACCTGACCGTGTTTTTGAGGATGACTCGACGCGAGTCGACGCGGAGCTTGCAAGCCTGCCTCGTACAGGCAGTGCCTCCGGCAGATTTCGTTTGCGCCACTGACTCTGCTCGCCTGCTTTCTTTTCGTTTGCATGAGTCGTCTCGGGCGAGTGAGCCGTAAAGGACGAGGCAGTGGCGGCGAGCAATCGAATCTTGAATCCTGGAACTTGCTGGTTGTGCTTGTGATCTTGGACTTGCTGGTTGTCGTCGTCGCAAACATCAGCTCATCTTTGGGGTGATTGAAATGGCGAGCAAAAGTGACAACGAGAGCCGTCACCAAAGGTGTGCTGCACGAGTGCGGAAGTCAAGTCAACTCACGTTGTACGGTACAGTACCGGTATTATATCGACTGTGGTCGAGCACCTGCCAAGCGTGCTCAGCGGCAATGAACAGTGCTTGACAGCGCTGAGCAAAGGAACGAAGCTTTTCG